>CM040434.1:75858194-75885694 GCA_022702705.1 Papilionanthe hookeriana x Papilionanthe teres | reverse complement strand
ATTAAAAATATATGTGTGTGTGTGTGTAAATATATATATATATATATATATATATATATATATATATATATAGATATAGATATATATATATATAAAATTTTATATAAAATTATTTTTTATTTTAAATTTTTTAAGTATAGTAAATTTTTTATAAATATAATTTAATTATAAAAATATTTAATAGTTAAATAAATTATAAATAATTTAATAAATATATGTATATATAAATATAAATATATATTTATATATTTATATATACATATATATTTATATATAAATTTTAGAAAAATTATTTTTTTAATTTAAATATTTTATATATATTATATTATTTTTAAATATAATTTCATTATAAAAATATTTTTTAGTTAAAAAAATATAAATATATATATATATATATATATATATATATATATAATAATTTCTTTTTTAAATTTTTTTAAGTATAGTTGGTGGCGATGGAAAGAAAGAAAATATATATGTTGTGCGACCACGGTGGGATGCGGTTCGTGGTGTTTGATGATGATGATGTCATCATGTCATCGCCATCCAATATATCATGTCAATGTCAAGGAGTCGCCATCTAATATTAGCCTAGTTTTATTCGTATAAATCCTATGAAGGATTTAGAGAATTTTAGGACTAATAGTAGAAAAAGGTGTTTATGATAATTCTTATATGAGGATATTCTAGAATAACGTATTCTAGAATTTTCATATTAAGAAAATCATAGTAAACCGTAGATTTCGTTTTGGGTTCTTTCGCATCTCCTATAGAGGTAAGCCTCTATAGTTAATTACATCTTAAATAATTCTCGATTATTTAAGAAAACTTCGATTAATGTTAATCATTTGTTTTCTAAAAGATTTATTTTAAGGAGAGATGTACCCACTATCACTCCCAAATGTCGTTATATCATGTTATTGAATACTTTAGGTATTATGTCTAACCTAAAGGTTTTGGTTTTGTTGTCATGTCGTTGTTGTGTTGAAAAGTTTCAGGTTATATGTCTAACCTAAAAGTTTTGTTTTGTTGTCAATGTCGTTGTTTTGTTGAAAAATATTTCAGGTTATATGTCTAACCTAAAAGTTTTGTTTTGTTTTATTGCTAATATTCCGTCGTCGACGTCCTGCAAAACAGAGTTAGCACACCCTATAACATGCAAAGAAAATCTAAACGAAATTTCTTGTCTTCTTCCTGCAAAGAAAATATTGTCAGAAATAATATCACAGAATGTGTTAAGTTATTTTGAAATGTCAACTTCATGCTAATCATGTTGTTTTTTTTTTAAATGTCAAATTTTTGTTGATTATGTCAACATCAGATTTATGTTGGTTATGTCAATTTTAGAATGTCAAATTATGTTGAATTGATTTTGAGTTTGAGCTTAAATTTCAGGTTCGTGTCTATCAAAAGATTTAAAGTTAAATTCAATACTAATTGAACTAACTTGGGCTCATGTCTGGTTGAACCTAAGTTAAATTCAATGTTGATTGAATTTGATTAACTCGAGTTCATGTCTGTTTGAACTTAAGTTAAAAGGTTTAAATTCAATAATGATTGAATTAACTTGGATTCATGTCTGATTGAATCTAAGTTAAATTCAATGTTGATTGAATTTGATTAACTTGAGTTCATGTCTGTTTGAACTTAAGTTAAAAGGTTTGGTTTTGGATGGACTTAATTAAATTTTAAACCTTGTTTAAATAGGATTTAAAGGTTAATCAAGCCTAATAAATTAGACTTAATTAGAATTATAGACCAATCAAATCCATTTTATGTAAGGTTTAAGTCTTAATCAAGTCTATTTTGTCGGACTTAGATTTAGGATTGTCTTAAGTTCATTAGGGGTTGAACTCAAGTTCGGTTTGATTTAAGTCTAATGTAGATTAGACTTAACTTTGGTTTAGGTTGAATTTAGGTTCAATGTGGATTGGACCTAAGATTTAGATTAACTTGAGTTCAAGTTGGATTGAATTCAAGTTAGGTCATGTTTGAGTTTAAGTTAGGTTCAATATGGATTGGACCTAAGATTTGAGTTAACTTGAGTTCAAGTTGGGTTGGGTTCAAGTTGGGTTATGTTTGAGTTAGGTTCAATGTGGATTGAACCTAAAGTTTAGGTTAACTTGAGTTTAAGTTGGGTTGGGTTTAGGTTTGGTTCAATGTGGGTTTAACCTAAGGTTTAGGTTAACTTGAGTTCAAGTTAGGTTGGACTCAAGTTAGATTAGGTTTAGGTTAGGTTCAATGTGGGTTGAACCTAAGTTTTAGGTTAACTTGAGTTCAAGTTAGGTTGGACTCAAGTTAGATTAGGTTTAGGTTAGGTTCAATGTGGGTTGAACCTAAGGTTTAGGTTAACTTGGGTTCAAGTTAGGTTGGACTCAAGTTATGTTGGTGTAGGTTAGGTTCAATGTGGGTTGAACCTAAGGTTTAGGTTAACTTGAGTTCAAGTTAGGTTGGACTCAAGTTAGGTTAGGTTTGGCTAAGTTTGGTTTAACTTGAGTCTAATATGGGTTAGACTTAAGTTTGGTTTGATTTTGACTTAGGTTCATGTCGATCGAACCTAAGTTTGGTTTGACTTAAGTCTAATGTAGGTTAGACTTAAGTTAGGTTTAGGTTTGATTTAGGTTCAATGTGGGTTGAACTCTAAGTTTGACTTAGATCTAACTAAGTTTGGTTTGACATAAGTCTAAATGGATTAGACTTAAGTCAGGTTTGATTTTTGTTAAACCTTGGTTAATTAAGGCTTAATGGTTTAATTAGGTCTAAGGTTTAGACCTAATTAGGATTTGAATTTAGTTAAGCCTTAGTTAGTTAAGACTTAATGGTTTAATTAGATCTAATGGTTAGATCTAATTAGGGTTTAGGTTTGATTAAACCTTAGTTAATTACGGTCTAATGGTTTAATTAGGTCTAAGGGTTAGACCTAATTATGGTTTAGGTTTTATTAAACCTTAGTTAGGTTAAGGTTTAATGGTTTAATTAGGTCTAAGGGTTAGACCTAATTAGGGTTTAAGTTCGATTAAACCTTAGTTAATTAGGGTTTAATGGTTTAATTAGATCTAATGGGTTAGACCTAATTAGGGTTTAGGTTTTATTAAACCTTAGTTAGTTAAGGTTTAATGGTTTAAATAGGTCTAAGGGTTAGACCTAATTAGGGTTTAGGTATGATTAAACCTTAGTTAGTTAAGGATTAATGGTTTAATTAGGTCTAAGGGTTAGACCTAATTAGGGTTTAAGTTTGATTAAACCTTAGTTATTTAAGGTTTAAAGGTTTAATTAGGTCTAAGGGTTAGACCTAACTAGGGTTTAAGTTTGATTAAACCTTAGTTAGTTAAGGCTTAAAGGTTTAATTAGGTCTAAGGGTTAGACCTAATTAGGGTTTAGGTATGATTAAACCTTAGTTAGTTAAGGCTTAATGGTTTAATTAGGTCTAAGGGTTAGACCTAATTAGGGTTTATGTATGACTGAACCTTAGTTAGTTAAGGCTTAAAGGTTTAATTAGGTCTAAGGGTTAGACCTGATTAGGGTTTAAGTTTGATTAAACCTTAGTTAGTTAAGGCTTAAAGGTTTAATTAGGTCTAAGGGTTAGACCTAATTAGGGTTTAAGTTTGATTAAACTTTATGTTTAAGGAGGTTAATTAAGTTTAGTATGTCTTTAAACCTAATTAAGGGAGTTTAGTTCTGTGTTAATTAAGTTTAATATGTCCTTAAACTTAATTAAAAAGAGTTTAATTTTTATTAAACCTAATTTAGGTAAGGTTTAATTGGTTAATTAAGTTTAGTGTGTCCTTAAACTTAATGAAAGGAGTTTGATTTTTTGTTAAACCTAATTTAGGTAAGGTTTAATTGGTTAATTAAGTTTATTAAGTCTTTAAACTTAATTAAAAAGAGTTTGATTTTTATTAAACCTAATTTAGGTAAGGTTTAATTGGTTAATTAAGTTTAGTGTGTCCTTAAACTTAATTAAAGGAGTTTGATTTTTGTTAAACCTAATTTAGGTAAGGTTTAATTGGTTAATTAAGTTTATTATGTCTTTAAACTTAATTAAAGGAGTTTGATTTTTGTTAAACCTAATTTAGGTAAGGTTTAATCGGTTAATTAAGTTTATTATGTCTTTAAACTTAATTAAAAAAGTTTGATTTTTATTAAACCTAATTTAGGTAAGGTTTAATTGGTTAATTAAGTTTAGTGTGTCCTTAAACTTAATTAAAGGAGTTTGATTTTTATTAAACCTAATTTAGGTAAGGTTTAATTGATTTAAATGTCATTTTAAGCCTTAATTGAATCTAATCTTGTCATTTTAGACTCAAGTGAGGTTTATTATTAGCCTATCATAGGCTAGAACTATTTTCAAACTTAAATTGTTGATGAAAATAGTTCAATTTTACAAAGGGTTATTTTAGGATTCAAAATTATTTAATTAATAAATGATTTTAACCCTAAATTTTCAAATGTCATTCAAAATTGTTTCTAGGACTTAGAAATATTTTTTCTAGGGTCATTGTCTGTTGCCCTATCATTCCTAGTCATTTGTATTTTTTATTTTCTTAATTTTCAAATTTTTATAATTATTATTTGAAATAATTACAGAGAAACTTGAAAATTCAAGAAAAGTATCCTAGGCATGTTTTTCGTCCTTAGAAAAATTATGGAAGGTCCCTAAGAACATAAAGATAAATGCCTCAAAGTTTCATATTTTTTTATTTATAAATAATTTTTAATAATTAAAATACTCCAGAGAGTATTTAATTAATTAAAAATTAAATACTAAGAATAAAATTATGATTTTGGTCTCATAATTTTCTTCTCTTCAAGAGCTTTCCAGGGGTATTTTTATTTTATTTTTAGGACCTCTGGTTAAAGAGATATGAATTTTTGAAGTTTAAGGGATTAAAAAAAATTTTTTTTTAATACCGCACCGCCGAACTCACACCCGTTCGACGCGTGTCCTCGGACGCGTCGAACGTGCAGGAAGATCCCGTGCAGCGGTTGGACCGCGGGGCTCCGTTCAGCGCAGATCTGCGCCGTCCGTTACAAAGGCACCGGATCGGACGGCGTAGAAAATTCGGGATTTAATCCCGAAATTCCGTAGCCATTGAACTTCAAACATTAATATCTCACTCATTTCTTGATGAAATTGAGTGATGTTTTTTTTAAAATGCTCATCTAGACAAGTAGTATCAATCCATACGGTGATGATACACTTTTGAACTAGGAAAATACATGATTTATTAAAAATATGAATTATTTTGCAAATATAAATTCCATACCTTCGCCACAAGTGGATCAAGTCAGATCAGACCCTATGGTTGTCTTCTTGGACCCCAAGAGAAGATTGTGAAAGCAGCAATTTTTTCCAGAAGTTGTGGTTGGAGAGGAATTTGGGAATTGGTTCTGATTTGGGTTGATTTTGAAAATGGCTTAAATTAGCCCAAATGGGTTAGATCTATGGCTGGTTTTCACTCCTAAAAGATAGTGGGGACTCTTAGGAAGAACTTTTATGTTGGGAGCAGGAGGATTTGGGCAGCCTATAGGTCTCACTAAATATTTTCTTCCTCCTTAGCTAGTTTCGGCCAAGGGCTCTATTTATAGCCAAATGATGGAGTTGGCTTGCCTTAGAGTCGTTCTTGGGCATTACTTATCTCCCTACTTGCTGATTGGGTGATCAATTGGCAGGAGATAAGCTTAGATTTTTCTCTCTAAGTATTTCATGATGAATTTCATCTCTTTGCCTCTTGTCCATTGGCCATTGTGGGAGGTTACTTGTGAGCTGTTGTTAGGCTTGCTAAGGAGCTTAAAACTCAATCCATGAGCTTAAGAAGTGATGACACATAACCTAGCCTATAGCATAGCCTTCATCATCACCATTTACCATGGTAAAGAGGGGTTACATGTGAGGTTTTCTCCTCATTGGGTGGCTTGGGTGGTGGTCATTTTTGACCTATGTTGGCCGGCCACCTTAAGGAGGGAATGAGGGAGGTGATGACACCTCATTCCATGCATAACCATGGGGGTTAAGCCATGGATGATGGGCTTTAGGATGGGCTTTAGGATGGGCTTTAAAATGAACTTTAAAATGGACTTTTTATATGTTAAAGAGGCTTTTAAAATGAATTAGCCCAATTAAATATGAAGAGCCCACTTGTATTTTCATCCCTCCCCTTTAATTTCCATTTTAATTAATTTTTTTTATTAATTAAAATTGGTGGAAATTATTTGATTAATCAATTTACTAATTGAAAATGATTTCAAATTAATTAATTGATTATTTTTGTCATTTTATGTCATTTTATGATTTTTAATTTAATTTTTATTTTAATTATGTCATTTAATCAAATTGTTGAAAATTAAATCATTAATCATTTTAGTTAATCAAAATAATATTGAAATTAACTATTTGATTAATTTTGTTATTTTTATGTCATTTTTGTCTAATTTTAATTGAAATAGATAAGTGTTGACCAATTTTGACTTGGGTTGACCCAAGTTAGCCCAAATTGGTCAAATTGATTTTAAGATGTCCAATGTATGTGATTTTGTCATTGTAGTGTTTTAAATGTGTTAGTGGGTGAAAAGGTTAATTTATGGGTCAACAGGACTGGTCATTAGGTCTGGTCTGACCAATTTGACCAAAGTTGACTTTTTAGGTCATAGGGGTGACCTATGGGGTCAACAGTGTAGGTCACTAGGTCTGGATTGACCAATTTGACTAGAGTTGACTTTTTAGGTCATAGGGTTGACTTATGGGGTCAACAGTGTAGGTCACTAGGTCTGGCTTGATCAGTTTGACCAATGTTGACTTTTTAGGTCATAGGGTTGACCTATGGGGTCAACAGTGTAGGTCATTAGGTCTGGTTTAACCAATTTGACCAAGGTTAACTTTTAGGTCATAGGGTTAACCTATGGGGTCAACAGTGTAAGTCATTAGGTCTGGTTTGACCAATTTGACCAAAGTTAACTTTTTAGGTCATAGGGGAGACCTATGGGGTCAACAGTGTAGGTCATTAGGTCCGGTTTGACCAGTTTGACCAAAGTTAACTTTTTAGGTCACGGGGTTGACCTATGGGGTCAACAGTGTAGCTCATTAGGTCTGGTTTGACCAATTTGACCAAGGTTAACTTCTTAGGTGAAAAGGTTGACCTATGGGGTCAACAGTGTAGGTCATTAGGTTTGGTTTGACCAATTTGACCAAAGTTAACTTTTTAGGTCAAAAGGTTGACCTATGGGGTCAACAGGTAGTCAATAGGTCTGGTTTGACCAATTTGACCAAAGTTGACTTTTTAGGTCATAAGGGTGACCTATGGGGTCAACGAGGTTGATCACTGGGTCCGGTTTGACCATTTTGACCAATGTTGACTTTTTAGGTCATAAGGGTGACTATGGATCAACAAGTGTAGGTCATTAGATCTGGTTTGACCAGTTTGACCAAAGTTGACTTTTTAGGTCATAAGGTATTTACCTATTGTAAAATGAGGTCAACAATAAGTACATTATTTATAAATAAAATTTAATTATAAAAATATTTAATAAGTGAAATTAATGATAAATAAATAAATATATATGTGTGTGTGTGTCATATATATATATATATATATATATATAAATTTATTTTTTATATTTTAAAAGTTTTACGTATAAGTATATTATTTATAAATATAATTTAATTATAAACATATTTAATAGTTAGAAAATTATAAATAAAAAAATATATATATCTATATATAAATATATATATTTTTATATATATAAATATAAATTTTTATAATATTATATTTTTATTTTAATTAATTTAAGTACGGTATATTATTTATAAATATAATTTAATTATTAAAATATTTAATAATTTAAAAAATTATAAATAAATATGTATACATACATAATATATATATATATATATATATAATATTATTTTTTTAATTTAAATATTTTAAGTAAAGTATATTATTTATAAATTTTATTTAATTATAAAAAGATTTAATAATTAAATAAATTGTAATTAAACATATATAAATTTATTTAATTTTTTTTTGTTTTAAGTATTTGAAGTATAGTATATCATTTATAAATATAATTTAATTATAAAAATATTTATATATATGTTTAAATGTTTTAAATGTATAAAAATATTTATATAATATTATTTTTTTATTTTAAATGTATTAATATATTATATTATTTATAAATATAATTTAATTATAAAAATATATAATATTTAAATAAATTACAAATAAAAATATAAATATAATTTAATTATAAAAATATATAATATTTATTTAATATTATTTTTTATTTTTAATATTTTAAGTATAGTATATTATTTAAAAATATAATTTAATCATAAAAATTTTAAATAGTTAAATAAATTTATATCAGTGTATATATATATATATATAATATTATTTTTTTATTTTAAATATTTTAAGTATAGTATATTATTTATAAATATAATTTAATTATTATAAATAAATATATATATATATATATTGGTATATAAATATATATTTATATATATAAAAATTTATTTAATATTATTTTTTATTTTAAATATTTTAAGTATAGCATATTATTTGTAAATATAATTTAATTGTAAAAATATTTAATAATTAAAAAAATTATAAATAAATAAATATATATAGAGGTACATAAAAATATAATTATATATATAAAAAAATTTAATTAGCATAGTTTTTTTATTTTAAATTTTTTAAATATAATATATTATTCATAAATATAGTTTAATTTTTAAGTTTTTAATATTTAAAAAAATGATAAATATATATATATATATATATATATATATATATATATATATATATGTATATATATACATATATATATGTATAGTTTATGTATATGTATATGTATAGTATATATATTTATTTAATATTATTTATTTAATATTTTAAGTATAGTATATTATTTTAAAAAATAATTTAATCCTAAAAATATTTAATAGTTAAATAAATTATAAATAAATAAAATTATATCCGTATATATAACTATATATAACTATATATAACTATATATATATATATATATATATATATATATATATATATATATATATATATATATATATATATATATATATATATATATATATATATATATAATTATTTTTTATTTTAAATATTTTAAGTGTAGTATATTATTTATAAATATAATTTAATTATAAAAATATTTAATAATTAATAAAATTATAAATAAATATATATATTTATAAATATAAAGGTACATAAATATATATATATATATAATTATTTAATAATATTTTTTTGTTTTAAATATTTTCGAGTATGTTATATATATTTATAAATATAAACCATTTTGGCCAAAGTTGACTTTTTAGTCTAAAGTTAACAAATTGGGTCAATTGGTTTGTCATTGGATGAAGGATTGAACATTTTCACCAAAGTTGACATTTAGGTCATTGTGTAAGAAATTAACCATTTTGACCAAATTTGACTTTTGGTCAAAAGTTGACTTTTGGTCAAAAGTTGACCTTTTGGGTTAATGAGTTGGTCATTAGGTCAAAAATTGACAATTTTGACAAAAATTGACTTTTTTGTTCAAAAGTTGACCTAATGGATCAATAATTTGTAATTATGTCAAAAATTTACTATTTTGACCAAAATTAACTTTTAGTCAAAAGTCGATCTATTGGGTCAGTGGGTTGGTTATTGGGTCAAGGATTGACAATTATGACCAAAGTTGAATTTTTGGTCAAAGATTTACTTATTGGGTTAATAATTGGTCATTAGGTCAAAAATTTTCTATTTTGACTAAAAAGTTGACTTTTTGGTCGAAATATGACCAATTCGGCCAGCGGGTTGGTCATTGAGTCAAAAATTGACCATTTTGACCAAAGTTGACTTTTTTGTCAAAAGTCAACCTATTTGGTCAATGGGGGGTCATTAGGTTAAAATTTGACTATTTTGACCAAAATTGACTTTTTGATCAAAGGTTGACATATTGGGTCAACGGGTTGGTTATTGGGTCAAGGTTTGATCATTTACCAAAGTTGACATTTTTGTCAAAAGTTAGCCTATTGGGTCAATGGGTTGGTTATTGGGTCAAGGATTGATAATTATGATCAAAGTTGACTTTTTGGTCAGAGATTTACTTATTGGGTCAATAATTGGTCATTAGATAAAAAATTGTCTATTTTGACCTAAAAAGTTGACTTTTCGGTCAAAATTTGACCAATTTAGTTAATGGGTTAATCATTGGGTAAAAAATTGACCATTTTAATAAAAGTTGACTTTTTGGTCAAAAGTTGACCTATTTGGTCAATGGGTGGTCATTAGGTCAAAAATTGACTATTTTGACCAAAATTAACTTTTTGGTCAAAATTTAACTTATTGGGCAATGGGTTGGTCATTGGGTAAATCATTGACAATTTTGTCCAAAGTTGACTTTTTGGTGAGAGAATGACTATCTTGGTCATTATGTCAAAAATTAATTATTTTGACCAAAATTAAATTTTTGGTCAAAAGTTGAGCCACTGGGTCAACGTGGAGGTCATTATGTCAGAAGTTGACCATTTTGACTAAAATTAACTTTTTTGGTCAAAAGTTGACTCATTGGTCAAAAGTTGACTTATTGGTCAAGAGTTGACTTATTGGTCAATAATTATATATATATATATATATAATTATTTTTTTTATTTTAAATGTTTTAAGTATAGTTTATTATTTATAAAAATAATTTAATTATAAAAATATTTAATAGTTTTGTAAATTATAAATAAAAATATATATAAGTATATATAAATATATAAATATATAAATATATATATATATATATAAATTTATTTAATATTATTCTTTTATTTTAAATATTTTAAGTATAGGATATTATTTATAAATCTAATTTAATTATAAAAATTTTTAATAGTTAAATAAATTATAAATAATTAAATATATATGTGTATAAATATATATATATATATATATATAATTTTATATAATATTATTTTTTATTTTAAAATTTTTAAGTATAGTATATTATTTATAAATATAATTTAATTATAAAAATATTTAATAGTCAATTTTTGACCTAATGACCAATTAATGACCAAATAAGTCAATCTCTGACCAAAAAGTTAATTTTTGTCAAAAAAATCAATCCTTCACACAATGTCAAACAAATTGACCCAACACGATAACTTCTGACCAAAAAGTCATTTTTGGCGAAAATAGTCAATTTTTGACCTAATGACTACCCATTAACCCAATAGGTCAACTTTTGACCAAAAAGTCAACTTTGGTCAAAATGGTCAATTTTTGACCCAATGACCATACCGTTGACCCAATATATCAAATTTTGACCAAAAAGTTTTCTTCAGTCAAAATGGTTAAATCTTGACCCAATTACCAACTCATTGACCAAATAGGTTAACTTTTTACCAAAAAGTCAACTTTGATCAAAATGGTCAATTTCTGACCTGTTACCACCCCGTTGACCCAATGGGTAAACTTCTGACAAAAAATTTAATTTTGGTCAAAATAATCAATTGTTGACCTAATGACCAATTTTAGACCCAATAAGTCAATATCTGATCAAAAAGTTAACTATGGTCAAAATGATCAATCTTCGACCCAATGACCAACCCATCGACCCAATCAGTAAACTTTTGACCAAAAAGTCAACTTTGGTCAAAATGATCACCCAACGATCAACACATTGACCCAGTAGGTCAATGTTTGACCAAAAAATGAATTTTGGACAAAATAGTCAATTTTTGACCTAATGGCCAATTATTAACCCAGAAAGCCAATCTTTGACCATAAAGTTAACTTTGGTCAAAGTTGTATATCCTTGACCCAATGACCAACCCATTGACCGAGTAGGTCAACTTTTGACAAAAAGTCATCTTTGGTCAAAATGGACAATTCCTGATCCAATGACCACCCCATTGACACAATGGGTTAAGTTTTCACAAAAAATTCTATTTTGGTCAAAATAATCAATTTTTGACCAAATGACCAATAATGGACCCAGTAAGCCAATCTCTGACCAAAAAGTCAACTTTGATCAAAATTGTCAATCTTTAACCCAATGACAAACCCATTGACTCAATAGGTAAACTTTTGACCAAAAAGTCAACTTTAGTTAAAATGGTCAATTTCCGACCCAATGACCAACCCAGTGACCCAATAGGTTAACTTTTGGCCAAAAAGTCAACTTTGGTCAAAATGGTTATACCTTGACCCAATAACCAACGCATTGACCCAATATGTCGACTTTTGACCAAAAGTCGATTTTGGTCAAAATAGTCAATTTCGACCTAATGACCCCCCATTAACCAAATAGGTCAACTTTTGACCAAAAAGTCAACTTTGGTCAAAATGGTCAATTTTTTACCCAATGACCTACCCGCTGGCCAAATTGGTCTAATTTTGACAAAAAGTCAACTTTTGGTCAAAATAGATAATTTTTAACCTAATGATCAATTATTAACCCAATAAGTAAATCTTTGACCAAAAAGTCAACTTTAGTCATAATTGTCAATCCTTGACCCAATACCAACCCACTGACCTAATAGATCGACATTTGACTAAAAAGTAAATTTTGGTCAAAATAGTAAATTTTGACATAATTACTAATTATTGACCCATTAGGTCAACTTTTTAAGAAAGAAGTCAATTTTCGACCTAATGACCACCTCTTCGACCCAAAAGGTCAACTTTTGACCAAAAGTGAAATTTGGTCAAAATGGTCAATTTCTGCCACAATGAACTAAATGTCAACTTTGCTGAAGATGTTCAATCATTCATCCAATTACTAACCAATTGACCCAATTTGTTAACTTTTTACTAAAAAGTCAACTTTGGCCAAAATGATTAATCCTTGACCCAATGACCAACCTATTGACCCAATAGGTCAACTTTTGACCAAAAAGACAATTTTGGTCAAAATTATCATTTTTGACCTACTGACCGCCTCATTGACCTAAATAGATCAAATTTTGACCAAAAGACAACTTTAGTCAAAATAGTCAATCCTTAACCCAATGACAAACTCATTGACCTAATAGGTCAACCCTCATTAAAACACTCAACCATAGCACTAGAGTCTGTCTCGACCTCCAAAAAATTCCAATTCATAAGAGCAGAGATAGAGACAGCCATTAAAAAGGCCTGAGCCTCCACTTCCAAAGGCGAATCGAACAACTGGGTGAAGTAAAGAATAAAAGGCACTTAGCATTAGCATTTCTAGAAACACCACCAATCCCGGTGGAATCAGGTTTCCAACTCCCATCTATGTTAAACTTAACCCACCCCATCGGGGGAGTCCGCCATCTCACCAATGTCAGAAGTTACGAGACCCTCGCCGGTATAGAAGAGGACGGCTCAAAATTATCAATGTATGGAATGCAAGAGAAGAAATCCCTCTTCATACCCCCGAACTTGAAAACCCTTTTACTGTATGCAATAATATTATAGAACACGATGTCATAATGTATAGAATTCCCCACATGCTTGATATCGTTGTGAGCCATCTAAATAAACCAACACAGAATAAAGGGATAAATTTGGAAAAAATTTACTTGTCACCGCTCCGGGTTACAAATTATAGAGGTAGTGGTCAGATTATGACCCGGGGACAGACACGTGCCAAACCAAATCCTCCCTTTCCGCCAAATCTGCAAAGCATAAGTACAAGTAAAGAAAATGTGATCCAAAGATTCCTCCGCTTCCTGAAAAAAAAAACACACCTCGATGCGAGCCTTAAACCTTTAAGATTGAGGATATCATTACAAGGAAAAAGATGGTGGAAAATCCTCCATGCTAAAAATGACATAGATGGGGTAAGAGCAGAAGACCAAATACCCCTACCCCACTGGGTATCCTGAAAATAATGCAAATAGAGATAAACAGATTTAGAAATAGAGACGTTAGGATGGATCTTGACAATTGGGGAGTCAGGCTTTTGAGGATCAATAGGAATGGTAGAGATGTAAATAGCCATATCCACCCCCACCAAATTATGTAGAAGAGGCATGTTCCAATGGCCATCGAGCCACGTGTCAAATAAAACCAAATTATCATTGACATGCTCCTCCTGTTGCAAAGAGATTTGAGCCCAAGAATTATGCCAAAAGGAAATTTTACAACAACCCAAATCCCAAAAAATGAGATCCTTAGCCCAATCCCGAATACGAAGAAGTCTCTTCCATAAAATAGAATCACCCTTCTTTGAAATAGCAAGCACGGGATGAGAGGTCTTACAATACTTTCCATGCATAAAAGGGGCCCACAAGGACATCCCCAAGCAAAAATTCAGCCAATGCTTAAACAGGCTAATGTCGGCAATGTGCTGAAGCTCCTTAAAACCTAGTTCACCCCCACTAATAGGTTTACATAGCTTTTTCCAAGAACACCACTTCCTCCAAGCAAAACCACCGACCCATAAAAATTTATTGAGACCTTTTTTTAAGACGGTTTGGGTGCTTTTCTTAATTTGAATTACTTGTAACCCGTATATTGGCATGCTCATGATGATACTTCTAATCAAGGTAATGCAGCCACCAAAGGACAAAAAGTTGTTCCTCCAATCATTAATCCTATTTTTAATCTTCTCCACCACCTCATCAAATTGAGTTTGTTTCATTCTCCCCTTAAGAAGCTGGACCCCAAGATATTTAATAGGATGCACCAAGCATTGAAACTCCGTGTACTGCCCAGCCCATAAAACCTTCTGCCGATCAGCAATCTTACCAAAGTACAAATTACATTTATTAGCACTAAAAGAAAGGCCTGAGAGATCCTAGAATTTCTTAAGTAAGTGATAAAATTTCTTGATACTATTCATACATGTGTTAGAGAAAAGAATGACATCGTCAGCATAGGTTACATGCGAGACCACCACAGATGACTTAGTAGAGTAGTGAACCGACGGGTCACGGCCATATAAATCCTCAAGCATTAGTGGGGGAAAGAGGATCGCCCTGCTTGATGTCCTGGGTGACATTAAAGAAGCCATAGGAATTACCATTAATGAGAATACTATAGTGATTGCAACGAAGCCAATTGAGAATAAGTTGGCAAAATGCAACAGAAAATCCTTTTGCTTTAAGAACTTCAATTATAAAATGCCAACTAACGGAATCATAAGCTTTACAAATATCCACCTTAAGGGCCATATTGCCACCACGTCACTTCTTATCAATATCATGTATAATCTCTTGGGTTAACATAATATTATCCGTGATACTCCTACCCTGGATGAAGGCCAATTGGTTAGAATAAATGATATGATTGGGGGGGGGGTTGAATGCATTTCACCATAATTTTACTAATAACATTGGAGATTACCGAAGTAAGCAAAATAGGACGGAAGTGGTCCCAAGACGTCTTTTGTGTAGACTTGGGGATAAGGATAATCGTGGCAGAAGAGAATTATTTACCCGGCATTTCCCCCAAAAAAAAACTCTGAATGGCATGGATCACATCTCTCTTTACAATGCTCCAACATTTAATGTAAAAATCAGTGGTAAAACCGTCCGGACCAGGCGCTTGATTATAGTTGAAATCTTTTAAAGTATCATAAACCTCATCAGCTGTAGGAATACCAAAAAAGTCAAGATTCTCTGTATAGCTTCTCATATCATTTAACAAGTGAGCGTCGATGGAACTTGTAGTCTCCCAAGCAGTGTAAATGTCAGTGAAGTAACTAACCGCACTATTCCCCAAATCCTGAATATCAGTAAGCCAACGACCCTGGTCATTCTTAATGCGAACAATATTGTTATTGGCCCGACGTTGCTTAATACAAGCATGGAAATACTTTGTATTTCTATCACCTTGAGCAAAATGAACCTCACCCGCCTTCTATTGCAAATAATCCTCCTCCCAAAGCGAAGCTTCCAATAAATTAGAGTGAGCCACATGAAGCTGAGACATAACTTCATTAGTAGCTTCATCCATCGCTTGAAGATCCATAATTGCTCGGCATTGCGAACCTTGGCGTGAATATCACCAAACACATTCCAATTCTAAATCCTCAAAGCGAAAGCCACCCTCTTATGTAATTTCCACAGACGAAACAACGTATTCCCAATGCCATCAATTTTCTAATTATCCTTAACCAACCGTAAAAAACCCGCATGTCTAGACCAGACATTTAAATAATGGAAGTGATAATTAGCGGTTTTCTTAAAATGATTAAAAGAAAGCAATAGATGTTTATGATCGGAGCCCGAACTACAAAGATGTTGAACCTGTGTGAACCCATAAGAAGACATCCAGGCTTGATTAGCAAAACACCTATCCAGACATTCAAAAACTTTACCTCTCTTCCAGGTAAATTTGGATCCAGCAAACCCCAAATCCGACAGGCCAGCATCGGCCATAACCTCCCCGAACCTATTCATGAGAGAAGCGTCAGGGAGACGGCTGCCCAACTTTTCACAGTTATTCATAACCATATTAAAATCTCCTCCCACCATCCATCTATCTGGGATAATACTACCCATATCAGTAATTTTCCTCCACAACTCATGTCGAGCGGAAAGGCGAGTGCTAGCGTAAACAAAAGTTAACCAACCTGAGAATTCATCAACAGAAAAATAAGTATGAATGAATTGGCCATCATCCACAACAATTTCCAGAGAAATATGCTTCCGCCAAAAAAATCAAATTTTATTAGAGCAATTCTGGAAGCAAGAAAACTGCTTAAATTTTCCCATCACGCGAAGCTCATTAGAAGAAATCATAGGCTCCAAAATAGCGAACATATCGACCTTATGGATCCTTGTCAACAATTTCAATATACCAAGGGAGTAAGATCTACAACTCCCCTGATATTCCAGATTAGGATATTAAACATGTATAGACAAGGAGCCCTCCCTAGGAGCCCTAGTTCGGGTTAGTCTACCTTCTTCCTCGGAGTGATAATTTTTGCTTCCTTCAATGTCACACCCAATCCCTAGGTTTGTCAATTTGTAAGATTCTTTTTTCCTTCTACGGTGGGACTTTTGCACCACCCATTCCTCTACAAGGAGCTCAGAGACAGCTTTCAACGGAGGTTCCAAAATAGGAGGGACATCACCCAAACTTGCATGTCGAATTAAAGTGTCGGCCTCCGACATCATCGAGGTGGGATGTCTAGCAACAGAGCAAACTGCATTAACAGGTTGTTACCCCACAACACCCACCCCAAGATGTACTAAAGGCACAAAAACCCCATCATTAACATCATTAACCTGATTGATCTCAGCAGTAAAGTTATCAGAATCAGTGATACCAGGTACATAAGGGTTCACCACAATACCCTTCAACCTAGTACTACCCTCAGCAACAGTGGAAACCGGCTCTTCAATGACAGGAGGGGTGATATGAACACCCTCATCCACCAAGCCTTTTCCCTCAAGGTCATGTTCAACGATATTCCTAGGCACCTCAACAGCCACAGTGCTGGGATCCAAATGAAGATTGATGTCGATGGAACCAGCTTTAGGTTTCTCTATACTAACTCTCCTGAGCTCAGGGTGTAAGTGATAGCATTGAGCAGCACTGTGCCCAAACATCCTACAATGAGGACAGTATAAGGGGTGTTGTTCAAGAATAGGCTTAACCCAATACCTAATATGAGCGGACCCAATCCACATCTCATCAGGGAGGGATTGAGTAATGTCATGTTCTACAAGAAACCTAGCGGTAATTGGTCGAGAACCATCTAAATCTTTGGTAGGAGGATCAATCTGTAGAGGTTTCCCGAAAATCCCTGCAATTGAAAATAGAAATTGAGGCTTAAAGTGATGAACTTTTAAAACGAGCAGACATATCCAGATTGGAATGGCAGGGGATTCAACTCGCGGGTCGAAATCAACGAACCATTTAAGCAATTTCATAATTCAATTGTCAATCCTCAAAATCCTGCGAGCAAAAAGTCGAGTATAATCTTCATCGTCAGAAAGTTGAATTAGGATATGCCTACCATCTAGTAACCCAACTTTCCTTGTACCCACTAAATTCATAAGCTCGAAACCCTCCGAATTAGTTCCAATTTCGGGTGACCATATAGGAATTTTCCTACCAAAGTCGACCGAAATGGAACCGCGAGTAATTCATTCTCGGCATTCGAAATGATAAAATATTTAAAACAAAAAAAATAATATCAAATAAATTTATATATATATATATATATATATTTAAATATATATATTTATATATATATATATAAATTTATATAATATTATTTTTTTATTTTAAAAATTTAAGTATAGAATATTATTTATAAATATAATTTAATTATAAAAATATTTAGTAATTAAACTAATTATAAATATATATATAGGTATATATAAATATAAATATATATATATATATATATATATATATATATATATATATAATATTATTTTTTTATTTTAAATGTTTTAAGTATAGAATATTATTTATAAGTATAATTTAATTTAAAAAATAATTAATAATTAAATAAATTATAGATAAATATATATATATATATATATATATATATATATATATATATATATATATATATATATATATATATATATATATATATATATATATATAATATTATTTTTTATTTTTGAATGTTTAAAGTATAGTATATTATTTAAAAATATAATTTATTTATAAAAATATTTAATTATTAAACAAATTATAACTATATATATATATATATATATATATATATATATATATATATATATATATATATATATATATATATATGTATGTATGTATATAATTATAGAAATATGTAGAAATATATAAGCAACCAAACCAGGTAAAAGGCGGATGGCGAGAAAACGGAACAACCGAAGCATGAAGGAACGAAACCGGATACACACACACACATGTGTGTGTGTGTGTGTGTGTGTGTGTGTGTGTGTGTGTGTGTGTGTGTGTGTGTGTGTGTGTGTGTGTGTGTGTGTGTGTGTGTGTGTGTGTGTGTGTGTGTGTGTATATATATATATATATATAAGTCTAAGAATAAATATTTATATATATATGTGTATGTAGCAAAGCTTTACATAGAGAGACATATAGATATAATCACAGAAATATATATATATATATATAAGAGAATCCAACGAAAGAGATGGTAAGCACATGGAGTCTAAGTGCTGGGGCGATTGAAAGGGGCATCGATATTATCCCTGTTAATTAAAATTTTTAAGGCAAGGGGCGGGAGCTTACCTACCACAATTTGGTTACTCGACAAACCAAGCCTAGCAAACCAGTTAGCGGATCTATTACCTTCCAGATCAATGAACCCGTGGGCAATGTGGAGCCGAGCGAGTAATAAATATATTTATAAATATAGTATTTTAAATATAGGATATTATTTATAAATATAATTTAATTATAAAAATTTTTAATAATTAAATATATATGTCTCTCTCTCTCTCTCTCTATATATATATATATATATATATATATATATATATATATATATATATATATATATATATATATATATATATATAATTTTATATAATATTATTTTTTTATTTTAAATTTTTTAAGTATAGTATATTATTTATAAATATAATTTAATTATAAAAATACTTAATATTTAAATAAATTATAAATAAATAAATAAATATATGTATATATAAATATATATATATATATATATATATATATATATATATATATATATATATATATACATATATAAGTATATATAAATTTCAATAATATTATTTTTTTAATTTAAATATTTTAACTATAGTATATTATTTTTAAATATAATATAATTATAAAAATATTTAATAGTTAAAAAAATTATATATATATATATATATTTATATATATATATATATATATATATTTAATAATATTTTTTTAAATTTTAAATATTTTAAGTATAGTATATTATTTATAAATATAATTTAATTACAAAAATATTCAATAGTTAAATAAATTAAAAATAAATTTATATATGTGTGTATATATATATGTATATTTATATATAAATATATATATATATATATATATATATATATATATATATATATATAATTATTTCTTTATTTTAAATTTTTTAAGTATAGTTTATTATTTATAAATATAATTTAATTATAAAAATATTTAATAGTTAGGTAAATTATAAATAAATATATATATAGGTATATAAAAATATATAAATATATATATATATATATATATATATATATATATAATAGTTAAATAAATTATAAATAGATAAATAAATATATTTATATATAAATATAAATATATATATATATATATATATATATATATATATATATATATATATATATATACATATA
Organism: Papilionanthe hookeriana x Papilionanthe teres; assembly: GCA_022702705.1. Lineage (NCBI taxonomy): Eukaryota > Viridiplantae > Streptophyta > Magnoliopsida > Asparagales > Orchidaceae > Papilionanthe > Papilionanthe hookeriana x Papilionanthe teres. Next base: position 75,865,422 of record CM040434.1, on the reverse strand, counting down.
TCCGCATATATAAATTTATAAAATATTATTTTTTTATTTTAAATATTTAAAGTATAGTATATTATTTTTAAATATAATTTGTTTATAAAAATAAGTAATAATTAAATAAATTATATATATATATATATATATATATATATATATATAATATTATTTTTTATTATAAATATTTTATGTATGGTATATTATTTATAAGTATAGTATATTATTTTTAAATATAATTTAATTATTAAAATATTTAATAGTTAAATAAATTATAAATAAATATATATATAGGTATATATAAAGATATATATATTTATAATTTTATTTAATATTATTTCTTTATTTTTAATATTTTAAGTAAACTATATTATCTTTTAACATATTTTTTTTAATTGCACCTATACTTAGAGACATATGGAATAGATTGGGTAATGCGTTTAACATTGCATGGCTAGGAAGCTGCTCTATTTCTAATTACTTCAACACTTGGCAAGATTTTTCACAAGATGAGAAACATATGTTGAGCTTTCCTTTGGTGATCATTTGGTTTGTGTGGAATGCTAGAAATAGTTTTAAACACTCTGATGTTCCCCCCACCTCTAGCATAGCATTTTTACATATTATGGCTTATTACCACCGTGCTAAAAAACTTTCATCCTACACTCCTCATTCTTCAAGTCGGCATGTCCTTGTTAGATGGATGCTCCCTGTGCAAGGGTGGATCAAGCCTAATATTGATGGATATTGGACTGAATATTTTTCTGGAGTTGGAGGCCTATTCAGAGACCACAAAGGAAATTTGTTGTGTTTCTTTAACTCCCCTGTGGTGGCTGATACGCCTCTCATTGCTGAAGTTTGGGCATTTTTACTTGCATTAAAGACTGCTATCTGTTTTCATTTTCAGAACCTTCCGGTGGAAACTGACTCCACATTGCTGATCAATCTTTTCTATAGAAATAGTCCCATTCCATGGAATCTTATATATCGATTTAGAAGGATACGACATATTATAAACACACATTCATTACAGGTTCAAGTATCATTCATTTACAGGGAGGGTAACCAACCTGCGGATTGGTTAGCTAAGCATTCAATAGACAGACCTTTGGTGGGTAAATTACCTCCATCTCAGCTTTCTCTTCTTTTACATGGAGATCTAATGGCATTACCCTATCTCAGATATTGATATACAATGGGTGTTGGAATTCCTGCACTTTTATTTTAGATTTATACCACTTTTCTATTTATTATTCACACACCCTTTGTTGCTTTAGTCATTTGGTTCAGTCTTCTATTTACCTAATAGTCCCAACCATCTTTTGGAATGTGGGATACAGATATCAGCAATTACATCACGCTGATAGCTGTTTGCTGTTCTGTTTTTTGTCTGTTTGGTGGCTATGATTTTTGGGTTTCACGATTAGGCCTTTTGTTACTCTGTTTTGGCTGCAAGGACTCACAACATCAGTTATTCTTGAGTATATCTCTACAGGTTACGATCTCCTAACCTCCACTTCATTTTGGTCCTCCCTGTTGTTTTTCAACTTTATGAATCCGCACTTTGGACTCTTCACCTGGTTCTGTTGCGGTCATTTTCTGCACCTGGACTACTAGCAAAAGAGATATACGTCAATTAAGGTTTTATTCTTATATTTGCCATGTTCTGAATACTTTGGATTACTTCTTTGTTTACTCAGCTTCCACTCTGGAACAATTTTGGAGTGTTTTATTTTGTGTATGTTGTAACGAGGGAGGCGGAACCCCTAGGGGTGAGTGGAAATTGTATCTTTTCTTTTTTATAGTTGGGGATCTGCCTCCCCACCCCTTTGTAACTTTTTCCCGAATTAACACGTAGGGAACCTACAGCGCTCATTCCCAAAAAAAAACATTTATATATATATATAATATTTTTTTTATTTTAAATATTATAAGTATAGAATATTATTTTTAAATATAATTTAATTACAAAAAAATTGAAAAGTGAAAAAAATTATAAATAAATAAATAAATAAATAAATATATATATATATATATATAAATTTATATTTATATTTATATAATATTATTTCTTATTTTAAATATTTTAAGTATAGTATATTATTTTAAAATATAATTTAATTAAAAAAATATTTAATAGTTAAAAAAATTTTAAATAAATATGTAAATATATATATATATATATATATATATAAATTTTTATTATATTATTTTTTTATTTTTAATATTTTAAGTATAGTATTTTATTTATAAATATAATTTTAATATAAAAATATTTAATAATTAAATAAATTATAAATAAAAAAATATATATATGTATATATATATATATATATATATATATATATATATATATATTTAAGGAAAACACTGAAGGCAATTTTATTTATCTTAAAAAAAAGATACAAAAGGGAGAGTTTGTGCAGTGTACACATAGTAGTTCACAAGACTCCAAAAAACCATAAAAAGATTTGGTACACAAAGAAAAATTTTAAACGATATTCATGTGCAACCAAACCACCCCAAGCAACCTCAATAGGAATCCATCAGCTCTAAAGCGTTATTATAAGATAGCAACCATCAAAAAAATCAGCACGGTCCAGCCATCGTCACGTCCAATGGAAGAAAGGCTAGCGACCACCGCTCCGGTGTGGTCAATAATCCGTCATCCATCCGTCAAAACCATCACAAGGGTCTCCAACCATATGTGCACGAGGAAGTTCACCTGGAGAAATCACAGCAGTATTTCGCCAACATAAACACAAAAATACAATAAGCCAGAAGATGAACTCGTAGCAATAATAAGCTAAACACCAATACAATAATCGCAGATATGCATGTCAGCATATTTTTAGGTTGTGTGTTGTATTTTTTAAAAGAGGTCGCCTATAGAAATTGTTGGCGAATTTTAGATTTTAAATTTAATTTAAATATGTATATATGGTTTAGAAAGTAGTATTTGATTTTGAAAATAATTTTAAGATATGAAATCAAACCGATCTCACATCCTAAATAGTTTATATAAATGAGCACCGCATCACAAACCGTGTATCTATCCCGAAAAATAGACACACTGCTTGATGATGGGGCTCGGTTAAATAAACTAGGAGATTTGTGACATCCGTTTGGTCTACGAACCAATTTTATAAGCCGACAAATTCCTTGCTTAATATAAATGAATTAAACAGGGTTTATATTACCTGGGTTCTTAAAGTTCCCTATAAGGGCAAGCCCTATAGTTAATTACATCTTAAATGAAGTGAATCATTTAAGAAAACTCTCGATAATGATCGAGTGGTTTTGCTCTCAAGAATTTCAAAGTTTAAGGTTTTCAAAGGATTGGATTTTTGAAATTTCAAAAGGGATTAGCTCAAATTGGGAACATTTATTTTCAGAAGGATCCAAAGGAAGAGAAGTAGGAGAAGCTGAGGATCCAAGATGAATCTTGGCAACTTCCTGTCGGCATTATTTTTAGGTTATGTGTTGTATTTTGAAAAGAGGGTCGCCTAACAGAAATTGTCGGCGAATTTTAGATTTTAAATTTAATTTAAATATATATATATATGGTTTAGAAATTAATATTTGATTTTGAAAATAATTTTAAGATATGAAATCAATCCGACCTCACATCCCGAATAGTTTATATAAACGAGCAATCACACCGCAAACTGTGTAACTATCCCGAAGAATAGACACACTGTTTGGTGGTGGGAATCGATTAAATAAACTAGAAAATTTGTGACATCCGTTTGGTCTGCAAACCAATTTTATAAGCCGACAAATTCCCTACTTAATATAAATGAATTAAGCGGGGGTTTATATTACACAGGTTCTTAAAATTCACTATAAGGGCAAGCCACTATAGTTAATTACATCTTAAGTGACGGGAATCACCTAAGAAAACTCTCGATAATAATCGATAATTCGCTCTCAAGAATTTCAAAGTTTAAGTTTTCAAGGGATTGAATTTTAGAGTTTCAATAGGGAATGGATCAAATTTGGAACATTTTGTTTTGGGAATTCAAAGGAAGAAAAGTAGGAGAAATTACAGATTCGAAGCGAACTTCGGTAATCTCTCGACTATCAATTGTTCTTATAAACATCCTATCATATTGAGAAAGAGCTTAAGACGAGTCTTAAACATCTTTTCAATATTGCTGGAATTGTTCTAAGTCCAAATGGATTTAATTAATCAGGTGAAGTAATCATCCGATGTTTAATTAAGTTTTGTTCTTTTGCTCAGTCAACTAGGATGTTTGAATGTCCTATGAATGAGGTGACACTTCACTAAATACTCCACTTAGGAGTTATGATAACAAGAGCTTTTAAGGGCAAATTGATGTTCAAGTGATTTGTGATTTAATTTAATTTTAATTAATGGGTTTAAGTTTGGAATAGTATTCAAGTTGTTTTAGATTTATTTTGAATTCTTTATGTCTTAAGTGATGTTATATTTAATTCAATTTAATTTAATTTAATTTAATTTAATTTAATTTAATTTGGTTTAGTTTAATTTTAATTTAATTTTATTTTAATCTTAATTTAATTTTAATTTTATTTTAATTTGATTTTATTTTTAATTTAATTTGATTTAATTTAATATGTTTTAATTTAATTTAATTTAACTTGAATTTACTTTGATTTAATTGTGATTTAATTTAATTTTAATTTGATTTAATTCTTTTTTTATTATTTTTAATGTTTTTTAAAGATGATTTAACTTAATTGTTAAAGTATTAATTTAATTGAAATTTTGATTTAATTTAGTTTAAATGTTTTAATTTTAATTTAATTTAATGATTGAGTCTTTTAGTATTTTAAATCCTGAGTTTAGATTATCATTTTAATTGGGAATTAAATATTATTGAAGTGATTAATTTAGGGACTCTTAAATTAAAGAATAAATATCTTCTTAATAATATCCCTATTTTAATAATTTCAATTTTTTTTATCAATCTTCCAAATTTAATTAATTAATTGATTAAGGTTTACTTTAATTAATCTTAAAAATTATTGATGGGTCTCTACCCTTTAATTATTTAAATTCCAATCATCCAAATCAGATTATGATCAAATATTTTACTCTCTCATTTTATTAAGCCTAAAGTTTTAATTAAGGGTTAAAATTTTAATTACTATTTTGCCCTTCAAGCTTAATAATTCCATAACTCACTAAATTGAGCTTAAATGAATTTGAAATTTTTATGTGACTTCACTCACATGTCAATTAATACATTAGAGGAGAAAATGTGATTTTTCTGTATTTAATTTATTTATATAATTATTTTTGTGGAAAATAGGGATTTTCAAGGAAAATTCAATAAGATGACCAAAGGAATTTTTCTATCCTTAAGAAAATTATGGGGCATTCCTAATGACCAGAGGACCACTTGGACCAATTTTCGTGATTTATTGAATTATATTTTATTTATTAGAATTATTTTGAATTTTAGAGCATTAATTAATTTTAAAATCAAATTAAAGTTGAAAAATGGATTTTATATTTTTCTTAAATCTCTCTGACCTCAAGGAGTTCATGGAAATAAATTTTATATTTTTCTATTCTTTCTTTGATTTATTAGAATTATTTTAGTGAAAAGGTTGGAAAATACATTTTTTAATATTAAAAATTACATTAAGCCTTTAAAATTGAATATCTCACCCTAGAGACTTAAGAAAAATATTTGATTTATTCCTAAGTGATTAGAATTCAAAATGTGACATTTTGGTGATTTTTAATATTTTTATGATTTTTATTATTTTTTTAATTATTAAAAATATTAAAATAATGATGAAAATCAACTTTTTTAGAAAATTACAATTTTAATTTTCCTAAGTTCCTCTGATATCAGAGAAGCTCCAAAACCATTTTTGTGAATTTTTGAAAAGTATTTTGTGATTTATGAATTTTTAAAGTTTGATTTTACCTATTTTTGCTTAAGAGGTTTCATCAACCCATTTGGTGGGGTTAATCAAGTCCAATTGGTTTCAAATTTTTATGTGGTGTTCTCCTATCCCTAGAGGACAGTGGAGAATTGTTTTTAAGTTAATTTGATGTGTGATTAACCCTAATTAATTAAAGTTCAATTTTGGGTATTTAGGCCCAATAGGGTTATTCCAAGTGAACTAACTCAAAACCTATTTTTCCTAGGGTCCTCTGGTCATAAGAAACATCACCAAATTTTCCTAAAATTTATTTATCGTCATGCTAATTATTGGAATTAAAATACTTAAAACAGTAACATGAACTTGAAAAATCAATAACTTCTCATAGGGATGGCCTCTGACCTTGGAAAATTCAGGGAATGTTCCCAAGTTTGGAGGCTTCAAAAGCCCTATAGTCTCATGCTATGGTGAATTGTTTACATGCATGGAGAATTAAAATAGTCCAGAGAGTAAATAAATCATTAAAAATAAAATACTTGATGAAATGATTTAAATTTTTTTCCACATTATTCTCCTCTATTCACTGAGCAAGAGGGTATTTTTATTTTATTTTTAGGATTTTTCTACACAAAGTTATGAATTATTGAAGTTCTGGTAATTAAATAAATAGAAAATTGGCCTATTTTTCTACTTATCCACGCGGCGCCACGCCATCCTCGGCAGCTCCGAAAGGCCACGCGGCACTCTTTGATTCAGCACCGCCATCTGACTTAGCCGTCCCGGGACCCGCCATTCACGTAACATCTTCTGGTCCGACGCGATCCGAGCCGTCCATCCGATACACGCGCGATCCAACGGCTCCCAGTCATCGTCTACGACTGGTGTGAAGCCGTGACCGTAGACCTTCTAACCCTAATTTCTCACTCGATTCTCAATGGATTTATGTGTTCTTATACTCTATGGATTCGTCTTGAAGAGACGAACACATCCATACGGTAAACATGCATTGAAATTAACTCAAACTAAATGGAGAATCTCTGTAAGCTCGGGAGGAAGAGTGAGTCCATACCTTTGCTCAGAGAAGTGAAGCTTCAATCTAAGGGTTGTGTCACGTTCGATTGGGTCCAAGCAAGCTCCAGATGAAGTCCCTTGGCCTGGTGAATTGTCTAGGTATGATTTCGACCACAGTCGATCACAAAGCTTGGAGGCTGGAAGCAATGGCTGGCCTGGTGAGGGGGCTTTTGCTGGTAAACTTCTCCTCTTGGTCTGGTAAAGGTGTAGAGTCAATTAATTTGAGGATTGACTCACTGTGGTGAAGTGTCCTGGTTTTGGGCTTGGATTTCAACTCTGAAATTGAGCT
>CM040434.1:75833194-75853194 GCA_022702705.1 Papilionanthe hookeriana x Papilionanthe teres | reverse complement strand
TAATTTAATTATAAAAATATTTAATAATTAATAAAATTATAAATAAATATATATATTTATAAATATAATGGTACATAAATATATATATATATATATATTTATATATATATATAATTATTTAATAATATTTTTTTGTTTTAAATATTTTAAGTATGTTATATATATTTTAAATATATATTTATATATATAAACTATTTTGGCCAAAGTTGACTTTTTAGTCTAAAGTTAATAAATTGGGTTAATTTGTTTGTCATTGGATGACGGATTGAACATTTTCACCAAAGTTGACATTTAGGTCATTGTGTAAGAAATTAACCATTTTGACCAAATTTGACTTTTGGTCAAAAGTTGACCTTTTGGGTTAATGAGGTGGTCATTACGTCAAAAATTGACAATTTTGACAAAAATTGAATTTTTTGTTCAAAAGTTGACCTAATGGATCAATAATTGGTAATTATGTCAAAAATTTACTATTTTGACCAAAATTGACTTTTAGTCAAAAGTCGATCTATTGGGTCAGTGGGTTGGTTATTGGGTCAAGGATTGACAATTATGACCAAAGTTGAATTTTTGGTCAAAGATTTACTTATTGGGTTAATAATTGGTCATTAGGTCAAAAATTTTCTATTTTGACTAAAAAATTGACTTTTTGGTCAAAATATGACTAATTTGGCCAGCGGGTTGGTCATTGAGTCAAAAATTGACCATTTTGACCAAAGTTGACTTTTGTGTCAAAAGTTGACCTATTTGGTCGATGGGGGTCATTAGGTTAAAATTTGATTATTTTGACCAAAATTGACTTTTTGATCAAAGGTTGACATATTGGGTCAATGGGTTGGTTATTGGGTCAAGGTTTGATCATTTACCAAAGTTTACTTTTTGGTCAAAAGTTAGCCTATTGGGTCAATGCGTTAGTCATTGGGTCAAGGATTGATAATTATGACCAAAGTTGACTATTTGGTCAGAGATTTACTTATTGGGTCAATAATTGGTCATTAGATAAAAAATTGTCTATTTTGACCTAAAAAGTTGACTTTTCGGTTAAAATTTGACCAATTTAGTTAATGGGTTGATCATTGGGTCAAAAATTGACCATTTTAACAAAAGTTGACTTTTTGGTCAAAAGTTGACCTATTTGGTCAATGGGTGGTCATTAGGTCAAAAATTGACTATTTTTACCAAAATTAACTTTTTGGTCAAAATTTAACTTATTGGGCAATGGGTTGGTCATTGGGTAAATCATTGACAATTTTGTCCAATGTTGACTTTTTGGTGAGAGATTGACTATCTTGGTCATTATGTCAAAAATTAATTATTTTGACCAAAATTAAATTTTTGGTCAAAAGTTGAGCCATTGGATCAACGTGGAGGTCATTATGTCAGAAGTTGACCATTTTGACTAAAATTAACTTTTTTGGTCAAAAGTTGACACATTGGTCAAAAGTTGACTCATTGGTCGAGAGTTGACTTATTGGTCAATAATTTTATATATATATATATATATATATATATATATATATAATTATTTTTTTTTATTTTAAATGTTTTAAGTATAGTTTATTATTTATAAATATAATTTAAATATAAAAATATTTAATAGTATTGTAAATTATAAATAAAAATATATATAAGTATATATAAATATATAAATTTATATATATATATATATATATATATATAAATTTATTTAATATTATTCTTTTATTTTAAATATTTTAAGTATAGGATATTATTTATAAATCTAATTTAATTATAAAAATTTTTAATAGTTAAATAAATTATAAATAATTAAATATATATGTGTATAAATATATATATATATATAATTTTATATAATATTATTTTTTATTTTAAAATTTTTAAGTATAGTATATTATTTATAAATATAATTTAATTATAAAAATATTTAATAGTTAATTTTTGACCTAATGACCAATTAATGACCAAATAAGTCAATCTCTGACCAAAAAGTTAATTTTTGTCAAAAAAATCAATCCTTCACGCAATGTCAAACACATTGACCCAACACGTCAACTTTTGACCAAAAAGTCATTTTTGGCCAAAATAGTCAATTTTTGACCTAATGACCACCCATTAACCCAATAACTCAACTTTTGACCAAAAAGTCAACTTTGGTCAAAATGATTAATTTTTGACCCAATGACCATACTGTTGACCCAATATATCAAATTTTGACCAAAAAGTTTTCTTCAGTCAAAATGGTTAAATCTTGACCCAATTACCAACTCATTGACCAAATAGGTTAACTTTTTACCAAAAAGTCAACTTTGATTAAAATGGTCAATTTCTGACCCGATGCCACCCCGTTGACCCAATGGATAAACTTCTTACAAAAAAATTAATTTTGGTCAAAATAATCAATTGTTGACCTAATGACCAATTTTAGACCCAATAAGTCAATATCTAATCAAAAAGTCAACTATGGTCAAAATGATCAATCTTCGACCCAATGACCAACCCACTGACCCAATAGGTAAACTTTTGACCAAAAAGTCAACTTTGGTCAAAATGATCACCCAACGATCAACACATTGACCCAGTAGGTCAATGTTTGACCAAAAAATGAATTTTGGACAAAATAGTCAATTTTTGACCTAATGGCCAATTATTAACCCAGTAAGCCAATCTCTGACCATAAAGTTAACTTTGGTCAAAGTGGTATATCCTTGACCCAATGCCCAACCCATTGACCGTGTAGGTCAACTTTTGACAAAAAGTCATCTTTGGTCAAAATGGACAATTCCTGATCCAATGACCACCCCATTGACACAATGGGTTAAGTTTTCACAAAAAATTCTATTTTGGGCAAAATAGTCAATTTTTGACCAAATGACCAATAATCGACCCAGTAAGCCAATCTCTGACCAAAAAGTCAACTTTGATCAAAATGGTAAATCTTTAACCCAATGACAAACCCATTGACCCAATAGGTAAACTTTTGACCAAAAAGTCAACTTTAGTTAAAATGGTCAATTTCCGACCTAATGACCAACCCAGTGACCCAATAGGTTAACTTTTGACCAAAAAGTCAACTTTGGTCAAAATGGTTATACCTTGACCCAATAACCAACTCATTAACCCAATATGCCAACTTTTGACCAAAAAGTCAATTTTGGTCAAAATAGTCAAATTTTGACCTAATGACCCCCCATTAACCAAATAGCTCAACTTTTGACCAAAAAGTCAACTTTGGTCAAAATGGTCAATTTTAGACCCAATAACCTACCCGCTGGCCAAATTGGTCAAATTTTGACAAAAAGTCAACTTTTGGTCAAAATAGACAATTTTTGACCTAATGATCAATTATTAACCCAATAAGTAAATCTTTGACCAAAAAGTCAACTTTAGTCATAATTGTCAATCCTTGACCCAATACCAACCCACTAACCTAATAAATCGACATTTGACTAAAAAGTAAATTTTGGTCAAAATAGTAAATTTTGACATAATTACTAATTATTGACCCATTAGGTCAACTTTTTAAGAAAGAAGTCAATTTTCGACCTAATGACCACCTCATTGACCTAAAAGGTCAACTTTTGACCAAAAGTGAAATTTGGTCAAAATGGTCAATTTCTGCCACAATGACCTAAATATCAACTTTGGTGAAGATGTTCAATCATTCATCCAATGACTAACCAATTGACCCAATTTGTTAACTTTTTTACTAAAAAGTTAACTTTAGCCAAAAAGGTTAATCCTTGACCCAATGACCAACCTATTGACCCAATAGGTCAACTTTTGACCAAAAAGACAATTTTGGTCAAAATTATCATTTTTGACCTACTGACGGCCTCATTGACCTAAATAGATCAAATTTTGACCAAAAGACAACTTTGGTCAAAATAGTCAATCCTTAACCCAATGAAAAACTCATTGACCCAATAGTTCAACTTTTGATAAAATAGTCAATTTGATTAAAATAGTCAATTTTTAACTTAATGACCAATTTTTGACCCAGTAAACCAATCTTTAACCAAAAAGTCAACTTTGGTCAAGATAGTTAATCTTTGATCTAATGCTCAACCCATTGACCCAATAGGTCATCTTTTGACCAAAAAGTCAACTTTGGTCAAAATGGTCAATCCATGACCCAATGACCAACTCATTGGCATAACAGGTCAACATTTGACCAAAAAGCCAATTTTGGTCAAAATAAACAGTTTTTTAATTAATGACCCAATAAGTCAATCTCTGACCAAAAAGTTAACTTTGGTCAAAATGGTCAATCCTTGATACAATGACAAACCCATTGACCAAATATGTCAACTTTTGACTAAAAAGCCAATTTTGGTCAAAATAGTCAATTTTTTAATTAATGATCAATTATTGACCCAATAAGTTAATCTCTAACCAAAAAGTGAACTTTGGTTAAAATGGTCAATCCTTGACCTAATGATAAACACATTGACCCAATAGTTTTATTTATTAATTATTTATTTATTAAATATTTTTATAATTAAATTATATTTATAAATAATATACTTATACTTAAACATTTAAAATAAAAAATACTATTATATATATATATATATGTATGTATATATTTAATTATTTATTTCTTTATTTATACATATATTTATATTTTATTTATAATTTATTTAACTATTAAATATTTTTATATTTAAATTATATTTATAAATAATATACTATACTTAAAATATTTAAAACAAAAAAATAATATTACATAAATTTATGTATACATCCAAAAAAATAGTATATTATTATATAGTATAGTATAGTATTTAAAAATTTATATTATATAACTTTTTATTTTAAATATTTGAAGTACGATATATTATTTATAAATATTATTTAATTATAAAACTATTTAATAGCTAACTAAATTATAAATAAATATATGTAGGTATATATATATATATATATTTATTTATTTAGTTTTATTTTTTTTTGTTTTAAATATTTTAAATATAGTATATTATTTAAAAATATAATTTAATAATAAAATAATTAATAATTAAATAAATTGTAAATAAAAATATATATAGGTATATATATTAATATATATATATATATATATATATATATAATATAATTTTTTTATTTTAAATATTTTGAGCATAATATATTATTAATAAATATAATTTAGTTATAAAATTATTTATATATTTATAAATATATAGATATATATATATATATATATTTATTTATTTATATATTTTTATATATAAATTTATATAACATTATTTTTTTTATTTTAAATATTTTAAGTATAGTATATTATTTTTAAATATAATTTTATTATAAAAATATTTAATAGTTAAAAAAATTATAAATAATTAAATAAATAAACATATATATATATATATTATAAATGAATAAATAAATAAATAAATAATTTTATTTATATTTATATATATATATATATATATATATGTAAATAAATAAACAAATAAACAAATATATATATATATAAATATTTTTATTTTAAATATTTTAAGTATATTATATTATTTATGAATATAATTTTAATATAAAAATATGTAATAACTAAATAAATAATAAATAAATATATCTATAGGTATATATTAATATTATTTTTTATTTTAAATGTTTTAAGTATAGTATATTATTTATAAAGATAATTTAATTATAAAAATATTTATTAATTAAATAAATTACAAATAAAAATATATATAGGTATATATTAATAAATATATTTATATAAATATATATAAATTTATTTAATATTATTTTTTATTTTAAATATTTTAAGTATAGTATATTATTTATAAATTTAATTTAATTATAAAAATATTTAATAGTTAAATAAATTATAAATAAATAAATATATGTGTGTGTGTGTGTTTGTGTGTATATATATAAATTTATATAATATTATTTTTTTATTTTAAATTATTTAAGTTTAATAAATTATTTTTAAATATAATTTAATTATAAAAATATTTAATAGTTAAAAAAATTATAAATAAATAAATATATTCATATATTCATATATATATATATATATATATATATCAATTTTTGTAATATTATTTTTTTATTTTAAATATTTTAAATATAGTATATTATTTATAAATATAATTTAAATATAAAAATAGTTAATAGTTAAATAAATTTTAAGTAAAAATAAAAATATATGTGTATATAAATATATATATATATAATGTTATTTTTTTATTTTAAATGTTTTAAGTATAGTATATAATTTATAAATATAATTTAATTAGAAATATATTTAATATTTAAATAAATTATTAATAAAAATATTGGGTCAATGGTTTTGTTATTGTGTCAAGGATTGACCATTTTGACAAAAGTTCACTTTTTTTGTCAGAGATTAACTTATTGGGTCAATAATTGGTCATTAATTCAAAAATTGACTATTTTGACCAAAATTGGCTTTTTGGTCAAAAGTTGACCTATTGGGTCGATGGGTTTGTTATTGGATCGAAGGATTGACCATTTTGACCAAAGTTAACTTTTTGGTCGAGAGATTGACTTAATGGGTCATTAATTCAAAAATTATTTATTTTGACCAAAATTGACTTTTTGGTCAAATGTTGACCTATTAGGCCAATGGGTTGCTCATTGGGTCAAGGATTGACCATTTTGACCAAGGTTGACTTTTTGGTTAAAAGATGACCTATTGGGTCAATGGGTTGGGCATTAGGTCAAAGATTAACCATCTTGACCAAAGTTGACTTTTTTGTCAGAGATTGGTTTACTTGGTCAAAAATTGGTCATTAAGTCAAAAATTGACTATTTTAATCAAAATTGACTTTTGTGTCAAAAGTTGACATATTGGGTCAATGAGTTGGTCATTGGGTTAAGGATTGATAATTTTGACAAAAGTAGTCTTTTGGTCAAAATTTGACCTATTTAGGTCAATGAGGCTGTCAGTATGTCAAAAATTGATAATTTTGAGCAAAATTAACTTTTTGGTCAAAAGTTGACATATTGGGTCAATAGGTTGGTTATTGGGTCAATGATTAACAATTTTGGCCAAAGTTGACTTTTTAGTCAAAAGTTAACAAATTGGGTCAATTGGTTGGTCATTGGATGAAGGATTGAACATTTTCACCAAAGTTGACATTTAGGTCATTGTGTAAGAAATTGACCATTTTGACCAAATTTGACTTTTGGTCAAAAGTTGACCTTTTGGGTCAATGAGGTTGTCATTAGGTCAAAAATTGACAATTTTGACCAAAATTGACTTTTTTGTTCAAAATTTGACCTAATGGATCAATAATTGGTAATTATGTCAAAAATTTACTATTTTGACCAAAATTGATTTTTTAGTCAAAAGTCGATCTATTGGGTCAGTGGGTTGGTTATTGGGTCAAGGATTGACAATTATGACCAAAGTTGACTTTTTGGTCAAAGATTTACTTATTTGGTTAATAATTGGTCATTGGGTCAAAAATTGTCTATTTTGACCAAAAAGTTGACTTTTGGTCAAGATATGACCAATTTGGCCAACGGGTTGGTCATTAGGTAAAAAATTGACCATTTTGACCAAAATTAACTTTTTTGTCAAAGTTGACCTATTTGGTTAATGGGGGGTCATTAGGTCAAAATTTGACTATTTTGACCAAAATTAACTTTTTGGTCAAAAGTTGACATATTGGGTCAATGGGTCGGTTATTGGGTCAAGGTTTGACCATTTTGACAAAAGTTGACTTTTTAGTCAAAAGTTAACATATTGGGTCAATGGGTTGGTCATTGGGTGAAGGATTGATAATAATGACCAAAGTTAACTTTTTGATGAGAGATTTATTTATTGGGTCAATAATTGGTCATTAGATAAAAAATTGTCGATTTTGACCTAAAAAGTTGACTTTTTGGTCAAAATTTGACCAATTTAGTCAATGGGTTGATCATTGGGTCAAAAATTGACCATTTTGACCAAAGTTGACTTTTAGGTCAAAAGTTGACCTATTTAGTCAATGGATAGTCATTAGGTTAAAAATTGACTATTGTGACCAAAATTGACTTTTTGGTCAAAATTTAACTTATTGGGCAATGGGTTTGTCATTGGGTCAATCATTGACCATTTCGTCCAAAGTTGCCTTTTTGTTCAGAGATTAACTTATTGGGTCAATAATTGGTCATTAATTCAAAAAAAATTGACTATCTTGTTCATTAGGTCAAAAAATAATTATTTTGACCAAAATTAAATTTTTGGTCAAAAGTTGAATCATTGGGTCAATGGGGAGGTCATTATGTCAAAAGTCGACCATTTTGACTAAAATTAACTTTTTTGGTCAAAAGTAGACATATTTTGGTCAAAAGTTGACTTATTGGTCCAAAGTTGACTTATCATTTGACCAAGTTAACTTTTTGGTCAAAAGTTGACTTATTGGGCCAATTGGTGGTCATTTAGTAAAAAATTGACTATTTTGACCAAAATTGACTATTTGGTCAAAAGTTGACCTATTGGGTCAATGGGTTTGTCATTGGTTTAAGGATTGAATATTTTTACCAAAGTTGACTTTTTGGTCAGAGATTAACTTATTGAGTGAATAATTGGTCATTAGATCTAAAATTAACTATTTTGACCAAAATTAACTTTTTGGTCAAAAACCGACCTATTGGTTCAATGGGTTGGTCTTTGGGTCAAAGGGGTGGTCATTAGGTCAGAAATTGGCCATTTAGACCAAAGATTACTCTTTGGTCAAAAGTTGACCTATTTTGACCAAAATTGAATTTTTGGTGAAAAGTTAACCTATTGGGTCAACGGGGTGGTCATTGGGTTAGATATTGACTATTTTGACAAAAGTTGACTTTTGGTCAAAAGTTGACATGTTTGGTCAATAAGTTGGTAATTGGGTCAAGAATTGACCATTTTGATCAAAGATGACTTTTTGGTCAAAAGTAGATCTATTGAGTCGATGGGTTGGTCATTGAGTTAAAAATTGACCATTTTGACCAAAGTTGGCTTTTTGGTCAAAAGTTGACCTATTTGGTCAATGAGTTGGTATATTTTTGGTCAAAAGTTGACCTATTAGCATTATTTTTTATTTTAAATGTTTTTATTATAATATATTATTAATAAATATAATTTAATTATAAAATTATTTAATAGTTAAAAAAATGATAAATATATATATATATATATATATATATATAATTTATTTATATATATAGATTTATTTATTTAATAGTATTTTTTTATTTAATATATATATAGGTGTATATAAAATATATATATATATATATATATATATATATATTTAATATTATTTTTTATTTTAAATATTTTAAGTATAGTTTATTATTTGAAAATATAATTTAATCATAAAAATGTTTAATAGTTGAATAAATTATAAATAAATAAATTTATATCTCTATATATAAATATATATATTTATATATTTGTATATATATATATATAAATATATTTATATATATATATATATATATAATAGTTATTTTTTTATTTTTTTATTTATATAATATTATTTTACATAAATAATATTATTTATATAATATTATTTTATATATATATATATATATATATTTATTTAATATTATTTTTTTATTTTAAATATTTTAAGTATATCATATTTTTTATAAGTACAATTAAATTATAAAAATATTTAATAATTAAAAAAATAATAAATAAATAAATATATTTATATATATATATATAAAAATATATAAATATCTATATATATAAATTTATTTAATATTATTTTCTTATTTTAAATATTTTAGGTATAGTATATTATTTTTAAATATAATTTAATTTTAAAAATATTTAATAGTTAACAAAATTATAAATAACTATATATATATATATATATATATATATATATATATATATATATATATATATGTTAAAGAATGAAGTTACTCGTGACTCCGTTCGGGTTGAAATTGGAAAAACAGGTACAAAAAAAGGAGGGAAGGAGGATCCCTAACTATAACTAAACAAAACAACACAGTACCGCACCCATAACGGTTACTCCTTCCAAAGAACAACTCAACGCGATGCAAAAAAGAAAAAACACACAACAACTACTAAACCCTAACCAAACATAGCGAAAACAGAGCATAAATAACACATATTAGGCCAAAGGAAACATAACAGAATAGCCCAGAAAACTTCATTGCCGCAAGGTAGACGAACTTGTTAGCAAAAGGAATGAAGACGATGGGGCCACAGCAATGTACTGTAAATACGATGCGCAGAAATGAAGTCACGTAGAGCGGACCAGAAAAGAAAACAGACAAAATAGCCTCCGGAGACAGCTCAAGGAACCAAATCGCAGCAAAATTAAGTCAGAACAAATATATGTAAGTGTGAAATCATTCTAGAAGTGTTTGAATTAATTGAAATATAAGCTCTTAATGAAAACAAGAACAATAAGCAAGGCTCATCCAACCCAACAATATAACCTCCCAGAAGGTGAACTAGTCAACATGATCCCAAGGAAAACAAAGTTTCCAAAGACAGTTCCAGCAAAAAGAAGTAAAAAGCTAAAAATACATGTGTGTGTGTGTCTATATACATATATATATAAGGGAAGCAAGAAGAGGCCTTATATATATATAAGGGAAGAAAGAAGAGGCCTGGAAGCCATCTAAACCGACGGCAGAGTGGGGGGAAGCTGGAAGTGTGAAAATACCATCTCGAACCTTCCTCAAGCAATAATTAGCTACACCATATAACCTGGATCTCAACTACATAGGTATATATATAAATATAGAACTATATATATATATATATATATATAAGATTATGCCTGTATATAAATAAATCTATGATTATTTTTTTTTTTTTTTTTTTTAAAGGGAAAGAAGCCACAAAGGCTTCCTACATGTTACTGCAAACTATAATTACAAAATCCTTACCAATAGTGATAAGGCCCCCCATAAACCTACTCCATCCAAACTAAAACTAGGACATAAACAAATAGAACAGGCCTAACTAAATAGCAAACAGAGAAACATAATATAGCCCACTCATCCTGGAGCAGTACACAGTGCGATGAGAGAGAACCGCAAGAACACAGTAAGTCCAAAACAGCTTGGTGGATGAGATAAAGATCCATGCATAAGTCCAGAGGCTCAGACAAGAGACCAACAGCCTTATGGGGCCAAGTTGGGACCTCAAATAATCCCAGCAACAAATTTGGGGAGTCAGGTAGTAGTCTTGATGTAAGGGGCAGAAAGATTGTCACTGTTGATAAGGGTCTTTAGCTGTGTAGGAATGGTGGTTGAGGCCCTCACATTTTGTGAAGAAGCTCCAACTTTGGCTAGCCAACCAGATAGATTGATTACCTTCCTCGTGAATGAAGGTGAATCGAACATTGAGTTTGGAGACACCGGCAAGGATTATATATATATATATATATATATATATATATATATATATATATATATATATATATATATATATATATATATATATATATATATATATATATATATATATATATATTATAGAAATATGTAAAAATATATAAGCAAGCAAACCTAGGTAAAAAGCGAGATAGCAGAAAACGGAACAACCGAGCATGAAGGAACGAAACCGGATATATAAAGATTGCTATACAAACACACATGTGTATATATATAAATAAATATATATGTATATATATATATATATATATATATATATATATATATATATATGTATGTAACAAAGCATTATATAGAGAGACAATTTCGTTACTCGATGAACCAAGCCTAGCAAGCCGCTTAGCGGATCTATTACCTTCCCGATAAATGAACCGTGCGGCAATGTGAAAGTAAGCAATAATATATATATTTATAAATATATATATATATATATATATATATATATATATATATATAATATTATTTTTAATTTTTTAATATTTTAAGTATAGCATATTATTTATAAATATAATTTAATTATAAAAATAATTAATTGTTAAATAAATAAACTATATATATATATATATATATATATATATATATATATATATATATATATATATATATAATTATTTGTTTATTTTAAATGTTTTAAGTATAGTTCATTATTTTATAAATATAATTTCATTATAAAAATATTTAATAGTTAAGTAAATTATAAAAAAGTATATATATATATATATATATATATATATATATATATATATATATACATATATATATATATATTATATTATTCTTTTATTTTAAAAATATTAATTATAGGATATTATTTATAAATATAATTTAATTATACAATTTTTAATAATTAAATAAATTATAAATAATTATATATATATATATATATATATATATATATATATATATATATATATATATATATATATATATATATATATATATATGTATATATATATATATATTTATAATATTATTTTTTTATTTTAAATTTTTTAAGTATAGTATATTATTTATAAATATAATTTAATTATAAAAATAATTAATAGTTAAATAAATTATAAATAAATAAATAAAAATATGTATATATAAATATAAACATATATATATATATATATATATATATATATTTAATAATTTTTTTTAATTTTAAATATTTTAAGTATAGTATATTATTCATAAATATAATTTAATTATAAAAATATTCAATAGTTAAATAAATTACGAATAAATTTATATATATGTGTGTGTGTGTGTCTATATATATATATATATATATATATATATATATATATATATATATATATAAAAGTTTATATCAAATTATTTCTTTATTTTAAATGTTTTAAGTATAGTTTATTATTTATAAATATAATTTAATAATAAAAATATTTAATAGTTATGTAAATTATAAATAAATATATATATATATATAGGTATATATAAATATATAAATTTACATATATATATATATATGTATATATATGTATATATATATATATATTATTTTTTTATTTTAAATTTTTTATGTATACTATATTATTTATAAATGTAATTTAATTATAAAAATATTTATTAGTTAAATAAATTTTAAATAAATAAATAAATATATTTATATATAAATTTAAATATATATTTTTATATATATTTATACATATATCCGTATATATAAATTTATATAATATTATTTTTTAATTATAATTATTTAAAGTATAGTATATTATTTTTAAATATACTTTCATTATAAAAATATTTAATAGCCAAAAAATTATAAATAAATAAATATAAATATGTATATATATGTATAAATTTACATAATATTGTTTATTTATTATAAATATTTTAAGTATAGTATTCTATTTATAATTGTAATTTAATTATAAAAATATTCAATAGTTAAATAAATTATAAATAAATAAATATATATATATATATATATATATATATATATATATATATATATATATATATAAAGATATATATATTTATAATTTTATTTAATCTTTTTTTTATTTTAAATATTTTAACTATAGCATATTATCTTTAAATTTAATTTAATTAAAAAAATATTTAAATATTATATATATAGATTTATATAATATTTTTTTTATTTTAAATATTTTATGTATAATATATTATTTATAAATATAATTTAATTATAAAAATATTTAATAGTTAAATAAATTAAAAATAAATAAATATATATTGAGGTACATAAATATATAATTATTTATATAAAAAAAGTTAATTAATATTATTTTCTTATTTTAAATTTGTTAAGTATACTATATTATTTATAAATATAATTTAATTTTAGAAATATTTAATAGTTAAATAAATTATAAATAAATTATAAATAAATAAATAAATTTATTTATATATAAATTTCAATATATATTTTTATATATATATACATATATTCTGTATATATAATTTTGTATAATATTACTTTTTATTTTAAATATTTAAACTATAGTATATTATTTATAAATATAATTTATTTATAAAAATATTTTATAATCAAATAAATTATAAATAAATATATGTATATATATATATATATATATATATATATTTATTTATTTATATATAATAATATTTTTTATTATAAATTTTTTAAGTATGGTATATTATTTATAAATATAACTTAATTATAAAATATTTATTATATATATAGTTATAAAATATTTATATATATATATATTTATGTAAAATTATTTTTTATATTTTAAATGATTTAAGTATAGAATATTATTTATAAATATAATTTAATTATAAATAAAAAAATATATATAGCTATATATATATATATATATATATATATATATATATATATTTATTTATTTATTTATTTATATTTAGTATTATTTTTTATTTTCAATACTTTAAGTAAATTCAATTATTTATAAATATAATTTAACTATAAAAAATTTTAATAGTTAAATAATTTATAAATAAATAAATATATATGTGTGTGTACATATATATATATATATATATATATATATATATATATATATATATATATATATATATATATATGTATATATAAATTTTTATAATATTATTTTTTTATACTAAATAATTTAAGTACAAGTATATTATTTATAAATATAATTTTGTTATAAAAATATTTAATAATTAAATAAATTATAATTATATATATATAGATATATATATATATATATATATATATTTATTTAATATTATTTTTTATTTTAAATATTTATGGTATTAGTATATAATTTATAAATATAATTTAATTATAAAAATATTTAATAGTCAAATAAATTATTAATAAATAAATATACTATTTTTATAAATATATATATAAATATATATATATATATTTATATAATAATATTTTTTTATTTTAAATATTTTAAGTATAAGCATATTATTTATAAATACAATTGAATTATAAAATATTTAATAATTAAAAAAATAATAAATAAATATATATTTATAGGTATGTATAAATATATATATTTATAAATTTATTTAATATTAATTTTTTATTTTAAATATTTTTCTTATAGTATATTATTTATAAATATAATTTAATTATAAAAATATTTAATAGTTAAATAAATATATATATATATATATATATATATATATATATGTATAATTATTATTTTTTTTTAAATGTTTTAAGTATAGTTTATTATTTATAAATGTAATTTAATTAAAAAATATTTAATAGTTTAGTAAATTATAAATAAAAATATTTATAAGTATATATAAATATTTAAATTTATATATATATATATATATATATTTATTTATTTAATATTATTCTTTTATTTTAAATATTTTAAGTACGAGATATTATTTATAAATATAATTTAATTACAAAAATTTTTAATAGTTAAATAAATTATAAATAATTAAATATATATGTGTTTATATAAATATATATATATATATATAAATCTTTATATAATATTATTTTTTATTTTAAAATTTTTAAGTATAGTATATTATTTATAAATATAATTTAATTATAAAAATATTTAATAGTCAATTTTTGACCTAATGACCAAATAAGTCAATCTCTGACCAAAAAGTTAATTTTTGTCAAAATAATCACTCCTTCACCCAATGACAAACACATTGACCCAACACAACAACTTTTGACCAAAAAGTCAATTTTGATCAAAATAGTCAATTTTTGACATAATGACCACCCATTAACCCAATAGTTCAACTTTTGACCAAAAAGTCAACTTTGGTCAAATGATCAATTTTTGACCCAATGACCTACCCGTTGACCCAATATATCAAATTTTGACCAAAAAGTTTTCTTCAGTCAAAATGGTTAAATCTTAACCAAATTACCAACTCATTGACCAAATAGGTCAACTTTTGACCAAAAAGTCAACTTTGGTTAAAATGGTCAATTTCTGATCCAATGCCACCCCGTTGACCCAATTGGTAAACTTTTGATAAAAAAATTAATTTTGGTAAAAATAATCAATTTTTTACCTAATGACCAATTTTAGACCCAATTTGTCAATATCTGACCAAAAAGTCAACTATGGTTAAAATGATCAATCTTTGACGCAATGACTAACCCATTGACCCAAAAAATCAATTTTGGACAAAATAGTCAATTTTTGACCTAATGACCAATTATTAACCCAGTAAGCCAATCTCTGACCAAAAAGTCAACTTTGGTCAAAATGGTCTATCCTTGACTCAATGACCAACCCATTGACCAGTGGGTCAACTTTTAACAAAAAGTTATCTTTGGTCAAAATGATCAATTCCTGATCATATGACCACCCCATTGACCCAATGGGTTAACTTTAGACAAAAATTTTAATTTTGGTCAAAATAGTCAATTTTTGACCAAATGACTAATAATTGACCCAGTAAGCCAATCTCTGACCAAAAAGTCAACTTTGGTCAAAATGGTCAATCTTTGACCCAATGACAAACCCATTGACTCAATAGGTGAACTTTTGTCCAAATAGTCAACTTTAGTTAAAATGGCCAATTTCTGACCCAATGACCAACACATTGACCCAATAGGTTAACTTTTGACCAAAAAGTCAACTTTGGTCAAAATGGTCAAACTCGACCCAATAACCAACCCATTGACCCAATATGTCAACCTTTGACCAAAAAGTCAATTTTGGTCAAAATAGTCAAATTTTGGGCTAATGACCCCCATTAACCAAATAGGCAACTTTTGACAAAAAAGTCAACTTTGGTCAAAATGGTCAATTTTTTACCCAATGACCAACCCGCTGGCCAAATTGGTCAAATTTTGACAAAATAGTCAACTTTTTGGTCAAAATAGACAATTTATGACCTAATGATAAATTATTAACCCAATAAGTAAATCTTTGACCAAAAAGTCAACTTTAGTCATAATTGTCAATCCTTGACCCAATAACCAACCCACTGACCCCATAGATCGACTTTTGACTAAAAAGGCAATTTTGGTCAAAAATAGTAAATTTTCACATAATTACCAATTATTGACCCATTAGGCCAACTTTTGAAAAAAAAAGTCATTTTTCGACCTAATGACCACCTCATTGACCCAAAAGGTCAACTTTTGACCAAAAGTCAAATTTGGTCAAAATGGTCAATTTCTGACACAATGACCTGAATGTCAACTTTGGTGAAAATATTCAATCCTTCATCCAATGACCAACCAATTGACCCAATTTGTTAACTTTTTACTAAAAAGTTAACTTTTACCAAAATGGTTAATCCTTGACCCAATGACCAACCTATTGACCCAATAGGTTAACTTTTGACCAAAAAATCAATTTTGCTCAAAATTGTCAATTTTTGACCTACTGACCACCTCATTGACCTAAATAGGTCAAATTTTAACCAAAAGATAACTTTGGTCAAAATAGTCAATCCTTAACCCAATGACCAACTCATTGACCCAATAGGTCAACTTTTGATTAAACAGTCAATTTTGATTAAAATAGTCAATTTTTTACTTAATGACCAATTTTTGCCAGTAAACCAATCTTTAACCAAAAAAGTCAACTTTGGTCAAGATGGTTAATATTTGACCTAATGCTCAACCCATTGACCCAATAGGTCATCTTTTGACCAAAAAGTCAACTTTGGTCAAAATGATCAATCCTTAACCCAATGACCAACCCATTGGCTTAATAGGTCAGCATTTGACCATAAAATCAATTTTGGTCAAAATAAACAATTTTTGAATTAATGACCCAATAAGTCAATCTCTGACTAAAAAGTTAACTTTGGTCAAAATGGTCAATCCTTGATCCAATGACAAACCCATTGATCCAATATGTCAACTTTTGACCAAAAAGCCAATTTTGATCAAAATAGTCCATTTTTTAATTAATGACCAATTATTGACCCAATAAGTTAATCTCTAACCAAAAAGTGAACTTTGGTCAAAATGGTCAATCCTTGACCCAATGATAAACCCATTGACCCAATATTTTTATTTATACTATACTTAAACATTTAAAATAAAAAATATTATTATATATATATGTATATATATATATATATTTATATATACACATATTTATATTTTATTTATAATTTATTTAACTATTAAATATTTTTATATTTAAATTATATTTATAAATAATATACTATACTTAAAATATTTAAAATAAAAAAATAATATATACATACCATTTTGACCAAAGTTGACTTTTTGGTCAAAAGTCGACCTATCAAGTTAATGGGCAGTCATTAGGTTAAAAATCGAGTATTTTAACCAAAATCGACTTTTTGGTCAAAGGTTATCATGTTGGGTCAATGTGTTTATCATCGGTGAAGGATTGATTATTTTGACAAAAATTAACTTTTGGTCGAGATCGACTTATTTTGTCATTAATCGGTCATTAGGTCAAAATCGACTATTTCGACCAAGATTGAATTTTTGGTCAAAAGTTAACCCATTGGGTCAACGGGGAGGTCATTGGGTCAGAAATTGACCATTTTGACCAAAGTTGACTTTTTGATCAAAAGTTGACATATTTGGTCAATGTGTTGGTAATTGGATCAAGAAAGTTGACTATTTTTACCAAAGATGACTTTTTTTGGTCAAAAGATGACCTATTGGGTTAATGAGTTGGTCATTGGGTCAAAAATTATCCATTTTGACCAAAGTTGACTTTTTAGTCAAAAGTTGACCTATGGGTCAATGGGTGGTCAATTGGTCAAAAATCGATTATTTTGACTAAAATCGGCTTTTGGTCAAAAGTCGACTTATCGGTTTATGGGTTTGTCATTGGATCAAGGATTAACCATTTTGACTAAAGTTGATTATTTGTTTAGAGATTGACTTATCGGGTTAATAATTGGTTATTAATTCAAATTTTTTTTATTTTGATCGAAATTGACTTTTTGGTCAAATGTTGATCTATTGGCCAATAGGTTGGTCATTGGGTCAAGGATTGATCATTTGACCAAAGTTGACTTTTTGGTCAAAAGATGTCCTATTAGGTCAATGGGTTGGGCATTAGGTCAAAGATTAACCATCCTGACCAAAGTTGACTTTTTGGATCGAGATTGGTTTACTGGGTAAAAAATTGTTCATTAGGTCAAAAATTGACTATTTTACTCAAAATTAACTTTTTGGTCAAAGTTGACATATTGGGTCATTGTGTTGGTCATTTGGTTAAGGATTAACAATTTTGACCAAAGTTGTCGTTTGGTCAAAATTTGACCTATTTAAGTCATTGAGGCAGTCAGTAGATCAAAAATTGATAATTTTGAGCAAAATTGACTTTTTGATCAAAAGTTGACCTATAGGGTCAATAGGTTGGTCATTGGGTCGAGGATTAACTATTTTGGCCAAAGTTGACTTTTTAGTCAAAAGTTAACAAATTGGGTCAATGGGTTGGCCATTGGATGAAGGATTGACCATTTTCACCAAAGTTGACATTTATGTCATTGTGTCAGAAATTGACCATTTTGACCTAATTTGACTTTTTAGTCAAAAGTTGACCTTTTGTGTCAATGAGGTGGTCATTAGGTGAGAAATTGCCAATTTTGACCAAAATTAGCTTTTTTGTTCAAAAGTTGACCTATTGGGTCAATAATTGGCAATTATGTAAAAAATTTACTATTTTGACCAAAATTGACTTTTTGGACAAAAGTCGATCTATTGGGTCGGTGGGTTGGTTATTGGGTCAAGGATTTACCATTTTGACCAAAGTTACCTTTTTATTCAATGTTTAACATGTTGGGTCAATGGGTTTGTCATTTGGTCAAGGATTGATAATTATGACCAAAGTTGACTTTTTGGTCAAAGATTTACTTATTGGGTCAATAATTGGTCATTAGGTCAAAAATTGTCTATTTTGACCTAAAAGTTGACTTTTCGGTCAAAATTTGACCAATTTAGTCAATGGGTTGATCATTGGGTCAAAAATTGACCATATTGACCAAAGTTGACTTTTTGGTCAAAAATTGACCTATTTGGTCAATGGGTGGTCATTAGGTCAAAAATTAACTATTTTGACCAAAATTGACTTTTTGGTCAAAATTTGACTTATTGGGAAATGGGTTTGTCATTGGGTCAATCATCGACCATTTTGTCCAAAATTGACTTTTTGGTCGGAGATCGACTTATTGGGTCAATAATTGGTCATTAATTCAAAAAA
>CM040434.1:75715694-75828194 GCA_022702705.1 Papilionanthe hookeriana x Papilionanthe teres | reverse complement strand
AAATTATAAGTAAAAATATATATATATAGAGGTACATAAAAAAAATTTTTTAGCATTATTTTTTTTAAATATTTTAATTATATTATATTATTGATAAATATAATTTAATTATAAAATTATTAGAAGTAAAAAAGATAATATACATATATATATATGTATATATATATATTTATATATTTAATTTATATATATATATATATATATTTATTTATTTTATATTACTTTTTTTAAAATATTTTAAGTATAGTATATTATTTAAAAATATAATTTAATCATAAAAATATTTAATAGTTATATAAATTATAAATAAATAAATTTATATCCGTATATATAAATATGTATATTTATATAAATATATATATATATATATATATATATATATATATATATATTATATATATATATATATACATATATATATATATATATAATAATATTATTTTTTTGAAATATTTTAAGTATAGTATATTATTTATAAATATAATTTAATTATAAATATATTTAATAATTATAAAAAATTTTAAGAAAAATCATATATAGAGGTACATAAATATATATTTATATATAAAAAAAATTATTTAATATTATTATTTTTTTAAATATTTTAAGAATAATATATTATTTATAAATATAATTTATTTATAAAATTAATTAATAGCTAAAAAAATAATAAATATATATATTCTTTAAAACAATCCAAACCCTCATAAATATATTCCTCAAAGCATCATAAATATAATGATCCACAAAGCTAAACAGAAAACAAAATCGCACTAATTATTTGCACGAATATACGGGTCATCAATATTGTCACCGGTAAGCAACATCTTTAAGGCGTGAGGTGGGACAGAACCAACCTGAATTTGCCTTGTCAAAGAGCCAAGGCGAGCAAGCAAATTCGCAGAATTATTACCTTTGCAATAAAGAAATCGGCAAGCAATTTGCATATGCGAAGCAACATATTTAATCTGGTTGATATAATAAATAATTTCCCAAGACACCACTTTACCCTCATTAAAACACTCAACCATAGCACTAGAGTCTGTCTCGACCTCCAAAAAATTCTAATTCATAAGAGAAGAGATAGAGACGGCCATTAAAAAGGCCTGAGCCTCCGCTTCCAAAGGCGAATCAGAACAACTGGGTGAAGTAAAGAATAAAAGGCACTTAGCATTAGCATTTCTAGAAACACCACCAATCCCGGTGGAATCAGGTTTCCAACTCCCATCTATGTTAAACTTAACCCACCCCATCGTGGGAGTTCGCCATCTCACCAATGTCAGGAGTTGCGAGGCCCTCGCCGGTATAGAAGAGGACGGCTCAAAATTATCAATGTATGGAGTGCAAGAGAAGAAATCCCTCTTCATACCCCCGAACTTGAAAACCCTTTTACTGTACGCAATAATATTATAGAACACGATGACATAATATATAGACTTCCCCACATGCTTGATATCGTTGTGAGCCATCCAAATAAACCAACACAGAATAAAGGAATAAATTTGGTAAAAAATTACTTGTCGCCGCTCCGGGTTACAAATTATAGAGGTAGTGGTCAGATTATGACTCGGTGACAGACACGTGCCAAACCAAATCCTCCCTTTCAAATTTTCAAAGCATAAGTACAAGTAAAGAAAATGTGATCCAAAGATTCCCCCGCTTCCTGAAAAAAAAACACACCTCGATGCGAGCCTTAAACCTTTAAGATTGAGGATATCATCACAGGGAAGAAGATGGTGGAAAATCCTCCATGCTAAAAACGACATAGATGGGGTAAGAGCGAGAAGACGAAATACCCCTACCCCACTGGGTATCCCGAAAATGATGCAAATAGAGATAAACAGATTTAGAAATAGAGACGTTAGGACGGATCTTGACAATTGGGGAGTCAGGCTTTTGAGGATCAATAGGAATGGTAGAGATGTAAATAGCCATATCAACCCCCACCAAATTATGTAAAAGAGGCATGTTCCAATGGCCATCGAGCCACATGTCCGATACGAACAAATTATCATTGACATGCTCCCCCTGTTGCAAAGAGATCTGAGCCCAAGAATCATGCCAAAAGGAAATTTTACAACAACCCAAATCCCAAAAAATGAGATCCTTAGCCCAATCCCGAATACGAAGAAGTCTCTTCCATAAAATAGAATCACCCTTCTTTGAAATAGCAAGCGCGGGATGAGAGGTCTTACAATACTTTTCATGCATAAAAGAGGCCCACAAGGACATCCCCAAGCGAAAATTCAGCCAATGCTTAAACAGGCTAATGTCGGCAATGTGCTGAAGCTCCTTAAAACCTAGTCCACCCCCACTAATAGGACTACTAGCAAAAGAGATATACATCAATTAAGGTTTTATTCTTATATTTGCCATGTTCTGAATACTTTGGATTACTTCTTTGTTTACTCAGCTTCCACTCTGGAACAATTTTGGAGTGTTTTATTTTGTGTATATTGTAACGAGGGAGGCGGAACCCCTAGGGGTGAGTGGAAATTGTATCTTTTCTTTTTTATAGTTGGAGATCTGCCTCCCCACCCCTTTGTAACTTTTTCCTGAATTAACACGTAGGGAGCCTACAGCGCTCATTCCCAAAAAAAAAAATTTATATATATATATATAATATTTTTTTATTTTAAATATTTTAAGTATAGAATATTATTTTTAAATATAATTTAATTACAAAAAAATTGAAAAGTTAAAAAAATTATATATATATATATATATATTTATATATATATATTTATATTTATATTTATATAATATTATTTCTTATTTTAAATATTTTAAGTATAGTATATTATTTAAAAATATAATTTAATTAAAAAAATATTTAATAGTTAAAAAAATTTTAAATAAATATGTAAATATATATATATATATATATATATATATATATATATATATATATATATATATATATATATAAATTTTTATTATATTATTTTTTTATTTTTAATATATATATATATATATATATATATATATATATATATATATATATATATTTAAGGAAAACCCGAAGGCAATTTTATTTATCTTAAAAAAAAAGATACAAAAGGGAGAGTTTGTGCAGCGCACACATAGTAGTTCACAAGACTCCAAAAAACCATAAAAAGATTTGGTACACAAAGAAAAATTTTAAACGATATTCATGTGTAACCAAACCACCCCAAGCAACCTCAATAGGAATCCATCAGCTCTAAAGCGTTATTATAAGACAGCAACCATAAAAAAAATCAGCACGGTCCAGCCATTGTCACGTCCAATGGAAGAAAGGCTAGCGACCACCGCTCCGGTGTGGTCAATAATCTGTCATCCATCCGTCAAAACCATCACAAGGATCTCCAACCATATGTGCACGAGGAAGTTCACCAGGAGAAATCACAACAGTATTCCGCCAACATAAACACAAAAATACAATAAGCCAGAAGATGAACTCGTAGCAATAATAAGCTAACCACCAATACAATAATCGCAGATATGCATGTCGGCATATTTTTAGGTTGTGTGTTGTATTTTTTAAAAGAGGTCGCCTATAAAAATTGTCGGTGAATTTTAGATTTTAAAATTAATTTAAATATGTATATATGGTTTAGAAAGTAGTATTTGATTTTGAAAATAATTTTAAGATATGAAATCAAACCGATCTCACATCCTAAATAGTTTATATAAACGAGCACCGCATCACAAACCGTGTATCTATCCCGAAGAATAGACACACTGCTTGATGATGGGGCTCGGTTAAATAAACTAGGAGATTTGTGACATCCGTTTGGTCTACGAACCAATTTTATAAGCCGACAAATTCCCTTGCTTAATATAAATGAATTAAACAGGGTTTATATTACCTGGGTTCTTAAAGTTCCCTATAAGGGCAGGCCCCTATAGTTAATTACATCTTAAATGAAGTGAATCATTTAAGAAAACTCTCGATAATGATCAGTGGTTTTGCTCTCAAGAATTTCAAAGTTTAAGGTTTTCAAAGGATTGGATTTTTGAAATTTCAAAAGGGATTAGCTCAAATTGGGAACATTTATTTTCAGGAGGATCCAAAGGAAGAGAAGTAGGAGAAGCTGAGGATCCAAGATGAATCTTGGCAACTTCCTGTCAGCATTATTTTTAGGTTATGTGTTGTATTTTGAAAAGAGGGTCGCCTAACAGAAATTGTCAGCGAATTTTAGATTTTAAATTTAATTTAAATATATATATATGGTTTAGAAATTAATATTTGATTTTGAAAATAATTTTAAGATATGAAATCAAACCGACCTCACATCCCGAATAGTTTATATAAACGAGCAATCACACCGCAAACTGTGTATCTTTCCTGAAGAATAGACACACTGTTTGGTGGTGGGAATCGATTAAATAAACTAGAAGATTTGTGACATCCGTTTGGTCTGCAAACCAATTTTATAAGCCGACAAATTCCCCTACTTAATATAAATGAATTAAGCAGGGTTTATATTACTCAGGTTCTTAAAATTCACTATAAGGGCAAGCCCACATAGTTAATTACATCTTAAGTGACGGGAATCACCTAAGAAAACTCTCGATAATAATCAGTAATTCTACTCTCAAGAATTTCAAAGTTTAAGTTTTCAAGGGATTGAATTTTAGAGTTTCAATAGGGAATGGATCAAATTTGGAACATTTTGTTTTGGGAATTCAAAGGAAGAAAAGTAGGAGAAATTACAGATTCGAAGCGAACTTCGGTAATCTCGCGACTATCCTATTGTTTAGCTTGAATTTAGGAAAGTCCTAATATTTGTTTAATGTTTTGATCTTGCCAATTCTAATTAATTAGGACTTATGTTCGTATGACATGATCATACAAATAGCCTCAAAGATGTGAGGGTTTATGTCGTATCAGACGACTACCTCAAAGTCCTAAGACCGGTTAGGGCTTAATTTACATGATATGATCATGCAAATGCCTAACGAAGAGTTGAGAATTTATGTTGCACTAGTGCAAACTACCTCGAAGTCCTATGGCTTAGTTATTTAATTCTAAGAAAGTTTCTGTCGAAGTAGACTCGGGTTTTGCTGATGACGATGGCCGTGCTGCCCACCATGCTCCGAGCTTCTTGTTGTTGCAGAGGTTTAGTTTTAGAAAATTGTAATCAAAAGAGAAGAGAGAAGTTTAGTTTTAGAAATCATAAAGTCCAAGTGTTTTTTATGTTTTAAATAAAACAAATCTTAAAGTTAATTATAACGACACCGGTTAAGATCCCACGGTTCCATCCTTCCAGCATCGTTATTTTTATCGGATTCACTTAGTCCAGATGAATTTGCTAAACTCAACTAAATGAGTTCCACACTTTCATTTAGACCGTGGGAAATCCCGTTAGCAACACGTAGGTTACATCATCCGAGGTATTCCCGATCATCCAACAAGACGTTTTAATTTAGTTGTAATTGTAGTTTTGTCTTCTGTTTGTGATTAAATTTTGAGTTATTTTATGTTTTGAAATGTTGTGGCGGTGAATTTTATCTTGTAATGACTTTTAATTTAGTTTTGGTTTCAGTTTTAGGGGCTACTCTAAAGGTGTGAGTTTTCATGCAACAGTTGTTTATCATGCAAGAAAAGTAAAGCTCAATGCATGTAAGTAAATTGCAATAGAGTAAATTGCAATAAAATAAAAGCGTACCTGGAGGGTCTTCCTGTCATCCCAAGCTGCACTTAAACACAATTTAGAATATTTAAGCATATAAAGCCAGTTCCTAGGTAAAACTAAGGGAAGTGTTATGGTTTTCTACCAAGTTCCTAATCCTATAGCTAGTCATCTCCTATGATGTCTAGGTTCTTGTGTTTTGGTTTGAGGACGATTTTCTTCATCAAAGAACAATTAAGTTCAATTGTTCTTATAAACATCCTATCGTACTGAGGAAGTGCTTAAGACGAATCTTAAACATCTTTTCAATATTGCTAGAATTATTTTAAGTCCAAATGAATTTAATTAATCAGGTGAAGTAATCATCCGAGGTTTAATAATGTTTTGTCCCCTTGCTCAGTGAACTAGGACATTTGAATATTCTATGAGTGGAGTAATACTTCACTTAAAGCTCCATTTAGGAGTTATGACAATAAGAGTTCTTGAGGGCAAACCGATGTTCAAGTGATTTGTGATTTTAATTTGATTTCAATTAATGGTTTTAAGTTTGGAATAGTGTTCAAATTGTTTTGGATTTACCTTTAAATTCTTTATGTCTTAAGTGATGTTACATTTAATTCAATTTAATTCAATTTAATTTTAATTTAATTTAATTTGGTTTAGTTTTAATTTTAATTTAATTTTATTTATTTAATTTAATTTTAATTTTATTTTAACTTGATTTTATTTTGTTATTTAATTTAATTTAATTTAATATGTTTTGATTTAATTTAATTTAATGTGATTTAATTTAATTTAATTTAATTTAATTTAAATTTAAATTTAATTTAAATTTTAATTTGGTTTTATTTTTGTCGGCATATTTTTTAGGTTGTGTGTTTTGAAAAGGGGTCGCCTACAGAAATTGTCGGCGAATTTTTAATTTAATAAATAATTTGAAAAGGTAGTATTTGATTTTAAAAATAATTTTTAAATTTGAACATTTTAAGATATGAAATCAAACCGATCTCACATCCCAAATAGTTTATACAAACAAGCACCGCACCACAAACCGTGTATCTATCCCGAAGAATAGACACACTGCTTGATGATGGGGCTCGATTAAATAAACTAGGAGATTTGTGACATCCGTTTGGTCTGCGAACCAATTTTATAAGCCGATAAGTTCCCCTGCTTAATATAAATGAATTAAGCAGGGTTTATATTACCTGGGTTCTTAAAGTTCCCTATAAGGGCAAGCCCCTATAGTTAATTACATCTTAAGTGACGGGAATCACCCAAGAAAACTCTCGATAATGATCAGTGGTTTTGCTCTCAAGAATTTCAATGTTTAAGGTTTTCAAACAATTGGATTTTGAAAATTTCAATAGGGAATAGCTCAAATTTGGAAAAGTTTATTTTAGGAGTCCAAAGGAAGAGGAGTAGGGGATGTCACAAACCCGAAGTGAACTTCAGTGACTTCCCAGACTATCCTAATGTTAGGCTTTGAATTTTGGGAATTCCTAATGTTTATTTAATGTTTTAATCTCGCCAATTTTAATTAATTAGGGCTTATATTTATATGACAGAATCATACAAATAGCCTCGAAGATATGAGGGTTTATGTCGTATCGACGACTACCTCGGAATCCTAAGACCGGTTAGGGCTTAATTTGCTATGCAAATGCCTAACAAAGGGTTGAGGATTTATGTTGCACTAGGCAAACTACCTCGAAGTCCTATGGCTTTGTTATTTAATTCTAGGAAAGTTTTGTCGAAGTAAACTCGAGTTTTCATTGATGACGATGGCCGTGCTGCCCACCATGCTCCGAGCTCCTTGTTGTTGCAGAGGTTCAATTTTAGAAGTCATAAATTAGGGAATGAGAAAAGTGTTTTGGTTTAGAGAAAATCTTAATTTCCATGTGTTTTCAATACTTTAATTAAAACAAATCTTAAAGTTGATTATAACGACACCGGTTAAGATCCCACGGTTCCATCCTTCCGCATCATTATTTTTATCGGATTCACTTAGTCCAAATGAATTTGCTAAACTCAACCGAATGAGTTCCACACTTTCATTTAGACCGTGGGAAATCCCGTTAGCAACACGTAGGTTACATCATCCGAGGTATTCCCGATCATCCAACAGGACGTTTTAATTTAATTGTAATTGTAGTTTTGTGTTACGTTTGTGATTAAATTTTGAGTTGTTTTATATTTTGAAATATTGTGGCGGTGAATTTTATCTTGCAATGACTTT
Source organism: Papilionanthe hookeriana x Papilionanthe teres (assembly GCA_022702705.1). Classification (NCBI taxonomy): domain Eukaryota; kingdom Viridiplantae; phylum Streptophyta; class Magnoliopsida; order Asparagales; family Orchidaceae; genus Papilionanthe; species Papilionanthe hookeriana x Papilionanthe teres. The sequence continues at coordinate 75,820,337 of CM040434.1, read as the reverse complement.
TAACTTAGTTTTGGTTTCAGCTTTAGGGACTATCCTAAAGGTGTGGGTTTTCATGCAACAGTTGTTTATCATGCAAGAAAAGTAAGTGCGATGCGATTAATGAAATTGCAATAATGTAAATTGCAAGAAAGTAAATTGCAATAAAATAAAAGCGTACCTGGAGGGTCTTCCCGTCATCCCAAGCTGCACTTAAAACACAATTAGAATATTTAAGCAAGTTCTTAGGTAAAGCTAAGGTAAGGGTTATGGTTTTCTACCAAATTCCTAATCCTATAGCTTAGTCATTTCCTATGACGTCTAGATTCCTTGTGTTTTTGTTTGAAGACGATTTTCTTCATCAAAGAACAATTAAATTCAATTGTTCTTATAAACATCCTATCATATTGAGAAAGTGTTTAAGAAGAATCTTAAACATCTTTTCAATATTGCTAGAATTGTTTTAAGTCCAAATGAATTTAATTATACAAATGAATTAATCGTCCAAGAATCTCAAGTTTTGTTATCTTGCTCAGATGAACTAGGACATTTGAATATCTTATAGGTGAAGTAACATTTCATTTAATATTCTCGTTTAGGAGTTATGATAACTAAAGCTTTTGAGGGTAAATTGGTGTTCAAATGGTTTGTGATTTAGTTTAATTTCCATTAATGGGTTTAAATTTGGAATAGTGTTCAAGTTATTTTAGATTTATTTTGAATTCTTTATGTCTTTGGTGATGTTATATTTACTTCAACTTAATTTAATTTAATTTAATTTAATTGAGTTTTAATTTAATTCAATTTAATTCAATTTAGTTTGATTTGATGTTACATTAAATTAATTTGATTTGATTTAGTTTTAATTTAATTTGATTTAATTTAATTTAATTTAATTTAATTTAATTTAATTTAATTTAATTTAATTTAATTTAATTTAATTTTAATTCATTTAATTTAATTTTTAATTTGGTTTAACTTAATTTAATTTGGTTTTATTTATTTAATTTAATTTAATTTAATTAATTTAATTTAATTTAATTTGTTTATTTAATTTAATTTAATTTAAGTTAATTCAATTCAATTTACTTAATTTAATTTTTTAATTTAATTTAATTTTTTGTAATTTTAATTAAAATTTTAAAAGAGTTTAATAATTTAATTTTAGTTTAATGATTAAGTCTTTTAATGTTTTGAATTTGAGTTATCATTTTAATTAAGAATTGAATATTAATGAGATGATTAATTTAGGGAATTTTAAATTAAAGAATAAATCTCTTCCTAATAATATCCCTATTTTAATAATTCCAATTTTATTATTCTTCCAAATTTAATCAATTATTTAATTAAGGTTTAATTATTTTAAATTGCTTAATGGGTTTCTACCCTTTAATTATTTAAATTTCAATCATCCAAATCAGATTAGGATCAAATATTTTACTTGTTAATTTTTTATTAAACCTAAAGTTTTAATTAAGGATTAAAAATTTTAATTACCACTTTACCCTTTAGGCTTAATAATTTCATAACTCACTAAATTGAACTCAAATGAATTTGAAATTTTTATGTGACTTCACTCATATGTCAATAAAGACATGAGAGGAGAAAATGTGATTTTTCTGTATTTAATTTATTTATATAATTATTTTTGGTAGAAAATAGAGATTTCCAAGGAAAATTTAATAACATGACTAAGGGAAAGTTTCTGTCCTTAAGAAAATTAGGGACATTCCTAATGACCAGAGAACCACTTGGACCAATTTTGGTGATTTTTTGAATTATATTATTTTTATTATAATTATTTTAAGTTTTGGAATATTAATTAATTTAAAAATAAAATAAAGATTGAAAAATGAATTTTATATTTTTCAAAAATCTCTCTGATATCAAGGAAATCAGAGAATCAAATTTTGCAATTTTCTGATTTTTCTATGATTTATTATAATTATTTTAGTGAAAATACTAGAAAATACATTTTTTTAATTTTAAAATTACCCTAGAGCTTTAAAATTTAATATCTCACTAAATAGACCTAAGAAAAATATGGGATTTGTTCCTAAGTGATTAAAATTCAAAATGTGACATTTTGGTGAATTTTATTATTTTTTAATTATTAAAATATTAAAATAATATTAAAAAACCAACTTTTTTAGAAAATTTAAATTTTAATTTTCTTAAATTCCCCTAATATCAGAGAGGCTCCAAAACCAATTTGGTGAATTTTTAAGAAGTATTTTGAAATTTATGAATTTTTAAAGTTTAAATTGACTAAATGGCTTAATCAACCCATTTAGTAGGGCTAACCAAGTCCAATTGGCCTCAAATTTTTATGGTGGGTTCCTCTAATCCTAAAGGTCAGTGGAGAATTGATTTCAAGTCAATTTGATGTATGGTTAGCTCTAATTAATTAGGGATTTATTTTGGGTGTTTAAGCCAATTAGGGTCATTCCAAGTGAGTTAACTCAAAATATATTTTTCATAGGGTCCTCTGGTCCTAAGAGACATTACCAAATTTTCTTAGAATTTATTTCACAACATGATAATTATTGGAATTAAAATACCACAAACAGTGACATAAACTTGGAAAATACATAACTCTTTAAAGAGATGGCCTATAATCTTGAAAAATTCAGGGAATGTTCCCAAGATCAAAGGCTTCAAAAGCCCTATGGTCTCATGCTATGATAAGTTGTATACATGCATGGAGAATTGAATGATTGAAAACACTATTTAATTAATTAAAAATAAAATATGTATCAAATAAATATAAAATCACTTCCACATTATTCTCCTCTTTTCAGTGAGCAAGAGGGTATTTTTATTTTATTTTTTTGAGTTTTCTATGAAAAGTTATGAGTTTTTGAAGTTTAGGTTCAAAAATAAATAAAAAAAAATGCATTTCCCGCTCAAATGACACGTGTCGCGCCGCTACGGGCTGGCGTGGTTGCCTGTTCACGGATAAAGCTGCCGTCCAACTCCATCGGCGCCGTCCGTGGGATACATGCCTGATCGGACGGCTGCTACTCCTCTTTCTTTGTTCTATTCACTCAAAACCGTCCAACTTCAAACCTTGATATCTCCCTCGATTCTCAACGAAATTTAATGAATTTTTTTTTAAAATGATCGTCTAATTGAGTAGCACACATCTATACGGTGATGATATACTTAAAACATATAAATAAGTATAGAAAATTAAAACATGCTCAGTTGGAGGAGAAAAAAATTGATACCTTTGTCCAAGAGGTGAGGCCTCAATTGGAAATGATTTGATTGAACTTAGAAATTCTTGGAGAAGCTTTGGGAACAATTTGACATAGTCTACCCAAGGTAAATCATGCATCTCCTCCCCTTGGTCATGGAGGTGGGGTTTAAATAAGGAAGGTTATGGTGGAGCTTGGGTGGCCATGAGGGTTGGCTTGGTTCATTCACCAAGGTTTTTTTTGCTGAGAAAACTCACATGATTGAGCTTGATCTTGGTGCAATCAATTGGGTTATGCCATGTGTAAAGTCAAGGATTTAAATGGCATGGGTGTAAGGAGCATTTTTGGTCCAATTTGGGTCAATTCATGGTTTTGGCTTGGTTCACTCACCAAGGCTTGATTTGGGCTGATGTGAGATCATTTGGGTCAGCCTCATATGTGTGTTGAAATCCCCATCCAAGGTGAGGTGGCCAATTTTGGTTAAAGTGTATCATGAATGGGGTTAAAAAGGTTTAGTGAAGGCTTAGGAAAGGCTCCCCTCTTCTTGCCATAAGTTGCATGGTGAGGTGGAAAGGGCTCCCCATAGCTTGCATATGGCTTATTCATGGCTCCATGACTTCATTTGGCTTGCTCATGGCTTGGGAAAAGGTTGGCTCACTTGCATGGAAAAGGGTTATTTGGAATTTTGAAAACTTTGGATTCCATTGATGGGATTTGTCATGATGCTACAAATGGGTTGATTTCATGATGGTTTAAGACTTTGGTCAAATAGGATTATCAAAGGAATGATGAAGAAAAGGTTTCATGTGGGCTTGGTAATGGACTTTGGGCTTTTAAAATTTGGTAAATGTGGGCTTTTAAAATGGTTTAAGGGAATGGGCTTTTAAATTTTAAAATGGATTTTGGGATGAAATTTTGGTAAAGGCTTGGGCTAAATAATTGTTGGGTTTAGCTCATGGATGTGTCATGAGTGACTTGAAGCAAATTGGGGGTGATTTGGGTTTGAATTGGGTTGAATTTGGGCTCTTTTGGTGAATGGGCCAATATAGGTCCAAGTGGGCCAAGTTGGGCCAATGTAGGTCTAGGGTTGAAATTGATGTAAAATCAATGTTAAGAAATGTTTATGGGAGTGTTTCAAAGAGGTTTTGACTTTGGTTGGGCTTTGATTTTGGGGTTTGGGCTCATTTGGGTTAGGTTTGGGTTTTGGGTCAAAATTGGGCCTTTTAGCTTTGGGTTGAATTTGAGTGGGATTTGGGTCCAAATTTTGGGCAAATCATGTTAGTGTTTTGCTTGTGGGGATGCTAAGGAGGATTTAGAAAAGATTTGGGGTTAATTGGAGTTGAATTGGGTGAGTTTGGGTTAGGTTTGGGTCATGGGTCAAAATTGGTCTTTAAGGTCAAAAGTGAAATTGGATTCAAATGTCAATAAAATTGGGCTTGAATTTGGTCCAAATTGACATTTGGGATGTTGAATTGAAGTTTAGAATTGAATTGGACCAAAATTGGGGTCAATTTGGTAGGTTTGGTTTGACATTGGGTTCACTTTGGGTTAAAATGGGTCAAATTGGGGGTTTTGACAAAAGTAGGGTAAATTGATAAAATTGGCCCATGGTGTAGTTGGACAAAATGAAATTGGGAATATTTGGGATTTTTTGAAATTTTCTGGGAATTTTTGGAATGTTTTTTGAATTTTTGGGTCAAGAGGGGCATTTTGGTAATTTGGAGGGTATTGGGGGTATTTTTGGAATTTTTTGTATTTTTTGCTGTAAATGATCAATTTGAGTGGTATGGAAATGTTTAAGATCAATTTTGAGGAATTTTGGGTGATTTAGGAATTTTGGAGATTTTGAGCTATTCGGGGCTTTTGGTAGGTTAGGAGGGTCCGGGTACCGGGGGCCAAAAACTGAAATTTTGAAAAAATGAAGATTAATCAAATTTAAGTGAAATGGAATCGTTTAGGTTGAGCCATGAAGCCATATTAAGCCCATATGAGCCATGAGAGGACTCATTTTGTGTATTCATTATGTTGTTCCTAACCCTCTTGCGCAAGGGCTTAGGGGTTAAGGACCATCCATGTGAATCACCTTCATGAGTCAGGAGGTCAAGTTGGGTATGGGTGTGGTTTTAGGAGATATGTGAAAGTTTAGTGTATAAGTGTAGTGTGTGTGTAAGTCGACCCTCACTGCACCGAGCCACTCGTAAGGCGCTCTAAGGCCAAAGAGTCCTATAGGAACTCATCCTTTAAACTTCCACATTTGATTTCAACCCTCTAGGTGATTAGGGGCCTACAATCAAGTTTGTGGAGTTTTCGGGGAGTTAAGAAGTGGTTGAGTTTCTAAAGGGGTAGGTTCCATCTCTAGTCCTCTAAGATAGTCAAAGGAAAAGCCTAAGGCTAGCATCCTAAGTACTAAAGAGAAGAGAAGACCTCATCAAAAATGAGGTCAAATTTTAATTTTATTTTATTTTTTTATATATATATTTTAATTTTAATTTAATATTTTATTTTTTTATGGTTTAGGGATGATTTAATTTTAATTGTTAAAGTATTAATTTAATTGAAATTTTAAAAGGGTTTAATTTAAATGTTTTAATTTTTAATTTAATTTAATGATTAAGCATTTTAAGTTTTGAATTTGGATTATCATTTTAATTAGGAATTTAATATTATTGAGGTGATCAATTTAGGGACTCTTAGATTAAAGAATAAATTTCTTCCTAATAATATCCCTATTTTAATAATTCCAATTTTTTTATTCTTCCAAGTTTAAACAATTATTTAGTTAAGGTTTATTTTAATTACTTTCAAATTGTTTGATAGGTTTCTACCCTTTAAATACCTAAGTTTCAAACATCCAAAATCAACTTAATATCAAATATTTTACCCACCCTTTTAATTAAACCTAAAATTTTTAATTATAGGTTAAAATTTTAATTACCATTTTGCCCTTTATGCCTATTAATTTCATAACTCACTAAATTGAGCTTAAATGAATTTGAAATTTTTATGTAGCTTCACTCATATGTCAATCAAGACATTAGAGGAGAAAATGTGATTTTTCTATATTTAAATTATTTATATAATTATTTTTGGTGGAAAATAAGAATTTTCAAGAAAAATTTAATAACATGACCAAGGAAAAGTTTCTATCCTTAAGAAAATTATGGGACATTCCTAATGACTAGAGGACCACTTGGACCAATTTTGGTGATTTTTTGAATTATATTATTTTTATTATAATTATTTTGAATTTTGGAGTATTAATTAATTTAAAAATAAAATAAAGATTGAAAATTGAATTTTATATTTTTCAAAAATCTCTTTGATATCAAGGAAACCAGAGAACCATTTTTTATAATTTTTTGATTTTTCTCTGATTTATTAGAATTATTTTAGTGGAAATGCTAGAAAATACATTTTTTTAATTTTAAAATTACCTTAGGGCTTTAAAATTTAATATCTCATCATAGAGACTTAAGAAAAATATGGGGTTTGTTCCTAAGTGATTAAAATTCAAAATATAACATATTGGTGAATTTTATTATTTTTGTGATTTTTATTATTTTTTAATTATTAAAAATATTAAAATAATGCAAAAAATCAATTTTTTTAGAAAATTACAATTTTAATTTTCTTAGATTCCCCTGATATCAGAGAGGCTCCAAAACCCATTTGGTGAATTTTTGAAATGAATTTTAAAATTTATGAATTTTTAAAGTTTAAATTGGCTAAATGGCTTAATCAACCCATTTAGTAGGGCTAACCAAGTCCAATTGACTTCAAATTTTTATGGTGGGTTCCTTTGACCCTAAAGGTCAGTGGAGAATTGATTTCAAGTCAATTTGATGTATGATTATCTCTAATTAATTAAGGACCTATTTTGGGTGTTTAAGCCAATTAGGGTTATTCCAAGTGGATTAATTTAAAACCTATTTTTCCTAGAGTCCTCTGGTCATAAGAAACATCCTCAAATTTTCCTAGAATTTATTTCACAACATGCTAATTATTGGAATTAAAATATTCAGAATAGTGATCTAGAATTGAAAAATCAATAACTCTCCATAGGGGTGGCCTCTGACTTTGGAAAATTCAGGGAATATTCCCAAATTCAGAGGCTTCAAAAGCCCTATAGTCTCATGCCATGGTGAATTGTATACATGCATGGAGAATTGAAAATGTGCAGAGAGTAAATAAATTATTAAAAATCAAATACTTAATGAAATTAAAATGATTTCTTTTCCACATTATTCTCCTCTGTTCACTGAGCAAGAGGGTATTTTTATTTTATTTTTCTGATTTTTCTACACAAAGTTATGTATTTTTGAAGTTTAGGGAATTAAATAAATAAGAAAATGCCTATTTTCCTACTTATCCAGCGCGGCGCCCTGTCATCCTCGGCATCTCCGAACGACCACGCAGCGCGCTCCCATTCGACGCCGCCACCTGACTAGGATGCCACGCGGCCCGCGGTTCATGTCCCGTTGCTCCGTCCGGCGTGATCCTGGCCGTCCGCTTGATACACGCGCGATCCGACGGCTCCTGGTCATCGTCTACGACTGGTGTGAACCCGTGACCGTCAACCTTCTAACCCTAATTTCTCACTCGATTCTCAACGGATTTTCATGTTCTTATGCTCTATGGATTCGTCTTGAGGACATGAACACATCCATACGGTAAACATGTATTGAAATTGACTCAAATTAAATAGAGAATCTCTGTAAGCTTGGGAAGAAGAGTGACTCCATACCTTTGCTCAGAGAAGTGAAGCTTCGATCTGAGAGTTGTGTCACCTTAGATTGGGAGCTCCAGATGAAGTCCCTTGGCCTGGTGAATTGTCTAGGTATGATTTCGACCAAGCCCGATCACAAAGCTTGGAGGCTGGAAGCAATGGCTGGCATGGTGAGGGGGCTTTTGCTGGTGAACTTCTTCTCTTGGTCTGGTGAAGGTGTAGGACCAATCAATTTGGGGATTGGCTCACTGTGAAGAAGTGTCCTGGTTTTGGGCTTGGATTTCAACTCTGAAATTGAGCTCACAGAGAGGAAATGGCAGGGGGATTTCAATGGGGATCAAGTTCTCTAAGTGTGGGGAGTAGTCTGGAACAATTTTGGCAGAGTTTCTGTAAGGTTGGTTCAGCACTTCTTCCATGGCCGAGAGAGGTGGGGTTTAAATAGGAGAGGTTGGGGGGCCTCCCAGGGGGAGTTAGGGACTGGGATCAGCTGCTCTTGGCAAGAGAAGAACAGCTGCAATGGATACTGGGCATGGGGCAGCTCAGCAAGGGAGAATTTCAATGTTGGCTCACATGTGAGCTCTCGGATGTGGTGTTTTCCGGCGATCCAGGCGGCTGGCCGGCAGGCATGGGTCACCCTTAGGTTCAGGTGGATCAGGGCTGGGGTTTACTGTAGGCAATTGGGCTTTACCATTTGTCAAAAGTTTGGATTTAGATGGCATGGGGGAAGGCCAATTTTTGGCTTGATTTGGTCAAGTCCACCTTTTGGGCTTGGTTCACCCTTCAAGGTGGCTTTGGGTGTTGTGAGGAGTCAAAGGAATCAGCTGGTTTGGCATGGAGAAGTCCTTATCCAAATATATTTGGATTAAATTTGGGTTAAGGGGAATCATGGTTAAGGATAATGACTTTAGGAGATTAAGGAAAGAGTCTCCTCCTTTTGCCCAAAATGGCATGGTGACATGTAAAGAGGCTCTCATGGCTTCCATGTGGCTCATGCATGGCTTCATGGCTCATCTTTGGCTTGAGAAAAGTTAAGTCAATTTCATGAAAAAGGGTTTTGTGAATTTTGGCATTTTAATGGATATTGGCATATGGCTTGATTTGGATTTATTTTATCATGGATTTAGAACTTAGGAGATGGCTTTATCAAATGGATGATGATAGAGGATTGTCATGTGAGCTTTGGGCCTTTTGAAATTATTTTTGATGGGCTTTTAGGAAGGCTAAGGGGATGGGCCTTTAGGTTTGAAAATGGGCTTTTGAATAGAAAAATTTGTAAAGGGCCATGCCAAATAAATGTTGAGTTTTGTCTAAGGATGTGTCATGATTGATTTGAAACAAGTTTGGAGTGGTTTGGGTTTGAATTGGGTTGAATTTGGGTTGATTTGATAAATGGGCCAATGTAGGTCAAATTGGGCTAATTTGGGCCAATGTTGGGCTAGGGTTGAAATTGATGTGAAACTGAGGTTGGGAAATGTTTATGGGAGTGTTTAAAAGAGGTTTAAACTTTGGTTGGGTTTTGATTTTGGGATTTGGGCTTATTTGGGTTAGGGTTGGATTTAGGTCAAAATTGGGCCTTTTGGTTTTGGGTTGAATTTGAGTGGGGTTTGAATCCAAATTTTGGGTAAATCATGTTAGTGTTTTGTTTTTAGGGATGTTAGGGAAGGTTTAGAAAAGATTTGGGGTTAATTGGAGTTAAATTGGATTGGTTTGGGCTAAGTTTGGGTCATGGGTCCAAATTGGGCTTCAAGGTCAAAAGTGAAATTGGATTCAAATTCCAATCAAATTGGGCTTGGATTTGGTCTAGCTTGGTGTTGGGGATGTTGAATTGAAGTTTAGAATTGAATTGGATCAGAATTTGGGTCAATTGGGTAGGTTTGGTTTGACATTGGGTTTATTTTGGGTTAAAATGGGTCAAATTGGGGATTTTGACAAAAGTGGGGTAAATTGACACAATTGGCCCATGGTGTAGTTAGACCAAATGAAATTAGGAATATTTGGGATTTTCTGAAATTTTGTGGGAATTTTCTGAATTTTTGGATTTTTTGGCTAAGAGGGGTATTTTGGGTATTTGGAGGGTATTGGGGGGTATTTTTGGAATTCTTGGTATTTTTGACTATGAATGATCAATTTGAGTAATGTGGAAATGTTCAAGGTTAATTTTGGGGAATTTTGGGTGATTTGGAAATTTTGAAAAATTTGAGTAATTTCGAGGCATTTGGTAGGTTAGGCGAGACATGTAGGTCCCGGGGTCAAAAATTGAAAATTTGGAAAATTGAAGATTGGGTGAATGTAAGTGGAATGAAATCATTTTGGTTGAGCCATGAAGCCATATTAAGCCTATATGAGCCATGAGAGGACTCATTTGAGGCATTCACTATGTGTTGTTCCTAACCCTCTTAGCCAAGGGCTTAGGGGTTAAAGACCATCCATGTGAATCAACTTTATGAGTCAGGAGGTCAAGTTGGGTATAGGTGTGGTTTTAGGAGGTGTGTAAAAGTGTAGTGTATAAGTGTAAGGTGTGTGTAAGTCAGCCCTCACTGCACCAGTGCCACCCGTAGGGCGCTCCTAAGGCCAAAGAGTCCTATAGGAACTCATCCTTTAAACTTCCACATTTGATTTCAACCCTCTAGGTGATTAGGGGTCTACGATCAAGTTTGTGGAGTTTGCAGGGAGTTAAGAAGTGGTTTGAAATTCTAGGTGGTGGGTCCCAATTCTAATCCTCTAAGACAGTCAAAGGAAAAGCCTAAGGCTAGATCCTAAGTAATAGAAAGAAGAGGAGAAGACCTCATCAGAAATGAGGTCAACACTTCCCAAACTATCCTATTGTTTGGCTGGTTTTAAGAAAATCCTAATATTATTTGATATTTCAATTTTGCCAATTTTAATTAATTTGGACTTATATTTGTATGATAAAATCATACAAATAGCCTCGAAGATATGAGGGTTTATGTCATACTAAACGACTACCTCGGAGTCCTAAGACCGGTTAGGGCTTAATTTACATGACATGATCATGCAAATGCCTAACGAAGAGTTGAGGTTTTATGTTGCACTAGGAAAACTACCTCGAAGTCCTACGGCTTGGTTTCTTAATTCTAGGAATGTTTAGCTGATGTAGAGTTGTTTTGCTGACGAAGATGGCCGTGCTGCCCACCGTGCTCCAAGCTCCTTGTTGTTGCAGAGGTTTAGTTTTAGAAGTCATAAATCAGGAGATGAGAGAAGTGTTTTGGTTTAGAGAAAATCTTAAAATTAAAGTGTTTTTTTAATATTTTAATTAAAACAAATCTTAAAGTTGGTTAAACATAACCGATTAAGATTCCACGGTTCTGTCATCCCGACACCGTTATTTTCATCGAATTCACTTAGTCCATATGAATTTGCTAAACTCAAATGAATGAGTTCCACACCTTCATTTAGACCGTGGGAAATCCCGTTAGCAACACGTGGGTTACATCATCCGAGGTATTCCCGATCATTCAACGAGACGTTTTAATTTAGTTGCAATTATAGTTTTGTGTTCTGTTTGTGATTAAATTTTGAGTTGTTTTATATTTTGAAATGTTCTGGCGGTGATTTTTATCTTGTAATGAATTTTAATTTATTTTTGGTTTCAGTTCAGGGACTATCCTAAAGGTTTTGGTTTTCATGCAACAGTTGTTTATCATGCAAGAAAAGTAAAGTGCATTCGCAATAAAGTAAATTGCAATAAAATAAAAGCGTACCTAGAGGGTCTTCCCGTCATCCCAAGCTGCACTTAAAACACATGTTAAGGCATTTAAATATTTCAACAAGTACCTAAGTAAAGCTAAGGGAAAGGTTTTGGTTGTCTATCAAAGTCTTAATCATATAGCTAGTCGTCTCCTATGACGTCTAGGTTCTTGTATTTTGGTTTAAGAACGATTTTCTTAATCAAAGAACAATTAAGTTCAATTGTTCTTATAAACATCCTATCATATATATTGAGGAAGTGCTTAAGACGAGTCTTAAACATCTTTTCAATATTGCTGGAATTGTTCTAAGTCCAAATGGATTTAATTAATCAGGTGAAGTAATCATCTGAGGTTTAATTAAGTTTTGTTCTTTTGCTCGATCAATCAGGATGTTTGAATGTCCTATGAATGAGGTGACACTTCACTAAATACTCCACTTAGGAGTTATGATAACAAGAGCTTTTAAGGGCAAATTGATGTTCAAGTGATTTGTGATTTAATTTAATTTTAATTAATGGGTTTAAGTTTGGAATAGTGTTCAAGTGGTTTTAGATTTATTTTGAATTCTTTATGTCTTAAGTGATGTTATATTTAATTTAATTTAATTTAATTTGGTTTAGTTTAATTTTAATTTAATTTTATTTTAATCTTAATTTAATTTTAATTTTATTTTAATTTGATTTTATTTTTAATTTAATTTGATTTAATTTAATATGTTTTAATTTAATTTAATTTAAATTGAATTTACTTTGATTTAATTGTGATTTAATTTAATTTTAATTTGATTTAATTATTTTTTTTATTATTTTTAATGTTTTTTAAAGATGATTTAACTTAATTGTTAAAGTATTAATTTAATTGAAATTTTGATTTAATTTAGTTTAAATGTTTTAATTTTAATTTAATTTAATGATTAAGTCTTTTAGTATTTTAAATCCTGAGTTTGGATTATCATTTTAATTGGGAATTAAATATTATTGAAGTGATTAATTTAGGGACTCTTAAATTAAAGAATAAATGTCTTCTTAATAATATCCCTATTTTAATAATTTCAATTTTTTTTATCAATCTTCCAAATTTAATTAATTAATTGATTAAGGTTTACTTTAATTAATCTTAAAAATTATTGATGGATCTCTACCCTTTAATTATTTAAATTCCAATCATCCAAATCAGATTAGGATCAAATATTTTACTCTCTCATTTTATTAAGCCTAAAGTTTTAATTAAGGGTTAAAATTTTAATTACCATTTTGCCCTTCAAGCTTAATAATTCCATAACTCACTAAATTGAGCTTAAATGAATTTGAAATTTTTATGTGACTTCACTCACATGTCAATTAATACATTAGAGGAGAAAATGTGATTTTTCTTTTTTTAATTTATTTATATAATTATTTTTTGTGGAAAATAGGGATTTTCAAGGAAAATTCAATAAGATGACCAAAGGAATTTTTCTACCCTTAAAAAAATTATGGGGCATTCCTAATGACCAAAGGACCACTTGGACCAATTTTAGTGATTTTTTGAATTGTATTTTATTTATTAGAATTATTTTGAATTTTGGAGCATTAATTAATTTTAAAATCAAATTAAAGTTGAAAAATGGATTTTATATTTTTCTTAAATCTCTCTGACCTCAAGGAGTTTATAAAAACAAATTTTATATTTTTCTGATTTTTCTTTGATTTATTAGAATTATTTTAGTGAAAAGGTTGGAAAATACATTTTTTAATATTAAAAATTACATTAAGCCTTTAAAATTAAATATCTCACCCTAGAGACTTAAGAAAAATATTTGATTTATTTCTAAGTGATTAGGTTTCAAAATGTGACATTTTGGTGATTTTTAATATTTTTATGATTTTTATTATCTTTTAATTATTAAAAATATTAAAATAATGATGAAAATCAACTTTTTTAGAAAATTACAATTTTAATTTTTCTAAGTTCCTCTAATATCAGAGAAGCTCCAAAACTATTTTTGTGAATTTTGGAAAAGTATTTTGTGAGTTATGAATTTTTAAAGTTTGATTTTACCCATTTTTGCTTAAGAGGTTTAATCAACCCATTTGGTGGGGTTAATCAAGTCCAATTGGTTTCAAATTTTTATGTGGTGTTCTCCTATCCCTAGAGGACAGTGGAGAATTATTTTTAAGTTAATTTGATGTGTGATTAACCCTAATTAATTAAAGTTCAATTTTGGGTATTTAGGCCAAATAGGGTTATTCCAAGTGAACTAACTCAAAACCTATTTTTCCTAGGGTCCTCTGGTCATAAGAAACATCACCAAATTTTCCTAGAATTTATTTATCATCATGCTAATTATTGGAATTAAAATACTCAAAACAGTAACATGAACTTGAAAAATCAATAACTTCTCATAGGGATGGCCTCTGACCTTGGAAAATTCAGGGAATGTTCCCAAGTTTGGAGGCTTCAAAAGCCATATAGTCTCATGCTATGGTGAATTGTTTACATGCATGGAGAATTAAAATAGTCCAGAGAGTAAATAAATCATTAAAAATAAAATACTTGCTGAAATGATTTAATTTTTTTCCACATTATTCTCATCTATTCATTGAGCAAGAGGGTATTTTTATTTTATTTTTAGGATTTTTCTACACAAAGTTATGAATTTTTGAAGTTCTGGTAATTAAATAAATAGAAAAATGACCTATTTTTCTACTTATCCACGCGGCGCCACGCCATCCTCGGCAGATCCGAAAGGCCACGCGGCGGGCTCTGATTCGGCGCCGCCATCTGACTCAGCCGTCCCGGGACCCGCCTTTCACGTAACATCTTCTGGTCCGACGCAATCCGAGCCGTCCATCCGATACACCCGCGATCCAACGGCTCCCAGTCATCGTCTACGACTGGTGTGAAGACGTGACCGTAGACCTTCTAACCCTAATTTCTCACTCGATTCTCAACGGATTTATGTGTTCTTATACTCTATGGATTCGTCTTGAAGAGACGAACACATCCATACGGTAAACATGCATTGAAATTAACTCAAACTAAATGGAGAATCTCTGTAAGCTCGGGAGGAAGAGTGAGTCCATACCTTTGCTCGGAGAAGTGAAGCTTCAATCTAAGGGTTGTGTCACGTTCGATTGGGTCCAAGCAAGCTCCGGATGAAGTCCCTTGGCTCAGTGAATTGTCTAGGTATGATTTCGACCACAGTCGATCACAAAGCTTGGAGGCTGGAAGCAATGGCTGGCCTGGTGAGGGGGCTTTTGCTGGTAAACTTCTCCTCTTGGTCTGGTAAAGGTGTAGAGTCAATTAATTTGAGGATTGACTCACTGTGGTGAAGTGTCCTGGTTTTGGGCTTGGATTTCAACTCGAAATCGAGCTCGCGAGAGGAAATGGCAGGGGGATTTCGGTGGGGATCAAGTTCTCTATGTGTAGAGAGTGGTCCGGGATGATTTTGGCGGGGTTTCGGTAAGGTTTGGTTCAGCACCTCCCTTGGCCGAGAGGAGGGGGTGTTTAAATAGGATAGGTCGGAGGGTCTCCTGGGGGGTTTAAGGGTTGGGATCAATCGCTCGCCGAGGAGAAGAACAGCTCGCAATGGCCATTTGGAGTGAGGCAACTCAGCGAAGGTGGAATTCCAAAATTTGGCTCCTCACAAGGTCTCGGCCATGGTGTTTTCCGGCGATCCAGGCGGCTGGCCGGCAGGCATGGGTCACCCTTAGGTTTAGGTGGGTCAGGGCTGGAGGTTTGTGCAGGCAATTGAGCTTTGCCACGTGTAAAGGGATTGGATTAAAATGGCATGGGGGAGAGGCCATTTTGGCTTGATTTGGTCCAAGCCATGGTTTGGGTTGGGTTCACCTTCCCATGACCTGGTTTTAGGCTGAGAGGATCACGTGAGTCAACCTACCAAAGGTAGTGAAATCCACATCAAGGATTAGGTGGCAAAGTATGGTGTAGAGTGTATCATGTTTAAGGTAAAAAAGGTTTAAAAAGGTTTAAGAAAGAGATCCCCTCTCTTTCCATTAATGGCTTGTGAGGTGGAAAGTATATTCCATGGCTCTCATGGCTCTCATGTGGCTCATGCATGGCTTCATGGCTCATATATGGCTTGGGAAAAGTTGTCTCACTTGCATGAGAAAGGGTGTTGGAATTTTTTATGGATTTAAGGAGAATTGTCATAAGGATTGATTTGGATTTATTTGGTGATAGATTTTAGAACTTAGGAAGTGTTTTAAATCAAAGGGATGATGAGAGGAATTTCATGTGGGCTTTGTCATGGACTTTGGGCTTTTGAACTTGCTTTGGATGGGCTTTTTAAGAAGGCCTAAGGAAGTGGGCCTTAGGTTTTTTTAAAATAAGTTTATGGATGAGAATTTTTTAAAAGGTTTTTCTAAATAATTGTTGGGTTTGGTTTAGGGATGTGTCATGAGTGATTTGAAATGAATTTGAGGTGGTTTGGGTTTGAATTGGGTTAGGTTTGGGCTTCTTTGGTAAAGGGGCCAATATAAGT
Source organism: Papilionanthe hookeriana x Papilionanthe teres (assembly GCA_022702705.1). Lineage (NCBI taxonomy): Eukaryota > Viridiplantae > Streptophyta > Magnoliopsida > Asparagales > Orchidaceae > Papilionanthe > Papilionanthe hookeriana x Papilionanthe teres. Next base: position 75,804,242 of record CM040434.1, on the reverse strand, counting down.
CAAATTGGGCTAATTTGGGCCAATGTTGGGCTAGGGTTGAAATTGATGTAAAATTAATGTTGGAAAATATTTATGGGAGTATTTTAAAGAGGTTTCAACTTTGGTTGGGTTTTGATTTTGGGGTTTGGGCCCATTTGGGTTAGGTTTGGAGTAGGTCAACATTGGGCTTTTTGGTTTTGGGTTGAATTGGAGTGAGGTTTGGGTCCAAATTTTGGGAAAATTATGTTAGTTTTTTGTTTTTGGGGATGTGAGGGAAGGTTTAGAAATGGTTTGGGGTTAATTGGAGTTGAATTGGTTTGGTTTGGGCTAAGTTTGGGTCATGGGTCCAAATTGGCCTTTAAGGTCAAAAGTGAAATAGGATTCAAATGTCAATCAAATTGGACTTGTATTTGGTCTAGATTGATATTGTGGATATTTAATTGAAGTTTAGAATTGAATTGGACCAAAATTGGGGTCAACTGGGTTGATTTGGTTTGACATTGGGTTCACTTGGGTTAAGAATGAGCTAAATTGGGGGTTTTGGTAAAAGTGGGGCAAATTGACAAAATTGGCCCATGGTGTAGTTGGACAAAATGCAATTGGGAATATTTGGAATTTTTTGAAATTTTTTGGGAATTTTCTGAATTTTTGGATTTTTTGGCTAAGAGGGGCATTTTGGGTATTTGGAGGGTATTGGGGGGTATTTTTGGAATTTTTGGTATTTTTGGCTATGGATGATCAATTTTTTATGTGAGGAAATGTTCAAGGTTAATTTTGGGGAATTTTGGGTGATTTGAAAATTTTGGAGGATTTGGGCAATTTTAAGGGCTTTTGGTAGGTTTGATAGGTGTAGGGTCCCCGGGGTCGAAAATCGAAATTTTGGAAGAATGAAGATTGATCAAATATGAGTGAAATGGAATCACTTTGATTGAGCCATGAAGCCATGTTAAGCCTATATGAGCCATGAGAGGACTCATTTGAGGCATTCACTATGTTGTTCCTAACCCTCTTAGCCAGGGGCTTAGGGGTTAAGGTCCATCCATATGAATTACCTACATGAGTCAAGGAGTCAAGTTGGGTATGTGTGTGGTTTTAGGATTTGGATTGTGTGTGTGAAAGTGTAGAGTATGAGTGTAGTGAGTGTGTAAGTCAACCCTCACCAGACCAAGCCACCCAGGGTGGTTCTGAGGCCAAAGAGTCCTATAGGGAACTCATCCTTTAAACCTTCATGTTGACCTCATTTTTGATGAGGTCTTCTCTTCTTCTCTTTAGTGCTTAGGATCTAGCCTTAGGCTTTTCCTTTGACTATCCTAGAGGATTAGAATTGGGACCCACCACTTAGAAATTCAAACCACTTCTTAACTCCTCGCAAACTCCACAAACTCGATCGTAGACCCCTAATCACCTGAGGGTTGAAATCAAATGTGGAAGTTTAAAGGATGAGTTCCTATAGGACTCTTTGGCCTTAGGACCGCCCCGGGTGGCTCTGATCCGGTGAAGGGCTGACTTACACACACACTACACCTATACACTACACTTTCACACACATCCTAAAAACACACCCATACCTAACTCGACCTCCCGACTCATGAAGGTGATTCACATGGATGGTCCTTAACCCCTAAGCCCTCGGCAAGAGGGTTAGGAACAACATAGTGGATGCCTCAAATGAGTCCCTTCATGGCTCATGTGGGCTTGATATGGCTTCATGGCTCAACCAAAATGATTTCATTTCACTTACAATTACTCAATCTTCATTTTTGCAAATTTTCAATTTTTGACCGCCAAGACCCTACACCCACCTAGCTTAACCAAAACCCTTGAAATTAACCAAAATTTTCAAAATTTCCAAATCACCCAAAATTCCCCAAAATTAACCTTGAATATTTACCCTCCACTCAAATTGATCATTCATAGCCAAAAATACCAAGAATTCCAAAAATACCTCCCAATACCCTCCAAATACCCATAATGCCCCTCTTAACCCAAAAATCCAAAAATTCACAAAATTCCTAGAAAATTCCAGAAAATCCCAAATATTCCCAATTTCATTTTGTTCAACTACACCATGGGTCAATTTTGTCAATTTACCCCACTTTTGTCAAAATCCCCAATTTGACCCATTTTAACCCAAAGTGAACACAATGTCAAACCAAACCTACCCAATTGACCCAAATTCTGGTCCAATTCAATTCTAAACTTCAATTTAACATTCCCAACACCAATCTAGACCAAATACAAGTCCAATTTGATTGACATTTGAACCCAATTTCATTTTGGACCATAAAGCCCAATTTGGACCCATGACCCAAACTTAGCCCAAACTAACCCAATTCAACTCCAATTAACCCCAAATCTTTTCTAAACCATCCTTAACATCCCCACAAACAAAACACTAACATGATTTACCCAAAATTTAGACCTAAACCCCACTCAAATTCAACCCAAAGCCAAAAAGCCCAATTTTGACCTAAAACCAAACCTAACCCAAATAAGCCCAAACCCCAAAATCAAAACCCAACCAAAGTCAAAACCTCTTTGAAACATTCCCATAAACATTTCCCAACATTAATTTCACATCAATTTGAACCCTAGCCCAACATTGGCCCAAGTTAGCCCAATTTGACCTACATTGGCCCATTTACCAAAGAGGTCCAAATCCAAACCCATACTAAAGCCCACATTACAATCTCATCCCATCATCACTCAATTAATATCATCCCTTAAGTCCTAAATCAATCATCAAATGGTTCCAAATCAAGCCATATGCCAAATCACCTCTAAATGCCAAAAATCCCTAAAATCCATTTCCATGTAAATAAGCCAAGCCATCCCTAAGCCAAATGGAGTCCTTGAAGCCATGCACAAGCCACATGAAGCCATGGGATCCACTTTACACATCATCATACTATTAATTGCAAAAGGAGGAGCCTCTTTTAAGCCCCCTTAAAAAGGTTTTAACCCTTTTAATGCTTCACCTTAATCCATGATTAATCAAAATATTCATGGATGGTGACTTCTCTATCCTTTCATAGCTGATTCATCTGATCCTCCCTCATCCCAAATCAGCCATGGGGAGGTGAACCAAGCCCATTTCCACGGGTTGACCAAACCAAGTGTAAAAGAAGCCACCTCCCCATGCCATTTTGATCCAACCACTTTACACATGTAAGGCTTCAATTGAATTCACCAACTTCAACCCCTGACCTCCCTGACCTTGAGGGTGACCCTCGCCTGTCGGCCAGCCACCAGGCCGCCGGAAAACACCATGGCCGAGACATGGGCAGGAGCCAAGCATTGAAATTCCCCTTGCCGAGCCGCCCCAAGTCCAGTGGCCACCATGGCCGTTCTTCTCTTGACCTAAGCACTCGATCCCAAGCCTTAAGCCCCCAGGAGGCCCTCCACCCTCTCCTATTTAAACACCCCCTCTCTCGGCCATGGGAGAGGTGCTCGAACCAACCTTAAGGAAACTCGCCAAAATCATTCCGGACCACTCTCTACACATAGAGCATTTGATTCCCACTGGATTCTAGCCCCAATTCCCTCTAGCTGAGCTCAATTTTGAGTTCAAACTTCAGCACAAAACCAGGACACTTCTTCACAATGGACCAATCCCTAAATTGATTGATCCTACACCTTCACCAGACCAAGGGAAGAAGTCCACCAGCAAAAGCCCCCTCTCCGAGCCACCCATCCGTTCCGGACTCCAAGCTTTGTAATCGGCCGTGGTCGAAATCCTGGACAATTCACCGGACCGGGAGACTTCATCCGGAGCTTGCTGGGATGCAATCGAAGGTGACACAACCCTCAGATTGAAGCCACACTTCTCTGAGCAAAGGTATGAGCTAACTCTTTATCCCGAGCTTCTAGAGATTCTCCATTTCAAATGCCTTAATTTCAATGCATGATCACCTTATAGATGTATTCGTCTCTTCAAGACGAATCCATAGAGCACAAGAACACGAAAATCCGTTAAGTATTGAGTGAGATATTAAGGATTTAGTGTGGACGGTTCTCGGGCTACGAGGCTTGGGCACGATGAACGGATGCCGTTCATTTAATACACGCGCGGACGGACGGCCAGGATCGCACCGGATGAGGAGACGGAACGATACAGCGGGCCCCTGGAGCGCCGAGTCGGATGGCGGCGCCGAATTAGAACACGCCGCGTGGCCTTTCGCAGACGCCGAGGTTGAGTCAGCGCCGTGTGGATAAGTAGAAAAATAGGTTATTTTTCTATTTATTTAATTCCCTAAACTTCAAAAATGCATAACTTTGTGTAGGAAAATCAGAAAAATAAAATAAAAATACCCTCTTGCTCAGTGAACAGAGGAGAATAATGTGGAAAAGAAATCATTTAATTTCATCAAGTATTTTATTTTTAATAATTTATTTACTCTCTGTACATTTTCAATTCTCCATGCATGTATACAATTCACCATGGCATGAGACCATAGGGCTTTTGAAGCCTCCGAATTTGGGAACATTCCCCGAATTTTCCAAAGTCGAGGCCATCCCTATGAAGAGTTATTGATTTTTCAACTCTAGGTTGCTAGTTTGAGTATTTTAATTCCAATAATTAGCATATTATGAAATAAATTCTAGGAAAATTTGGTGATGTTCATTATGACCAGGGGGACCTAGGAAAAATAGGTTTTGAATTAATCCACTTGGAATAACCCTAATTGGCTTAAACACCCAAAATAGGTCTTTAATTAATTAGAGCTAATCATACATCAAATTGACTTGAAATCAATTCTCTATTGAATTTTAGGATCATAGGAACCCACCATAAAAATTTGAAGTCAATTGGACTTGGTTAGCCCTACTAAATGGGTTGATTAAGCCACTTAGCCAATTTAAACTTTAAAAATTCATAACTTTCAAAATACTTTTCAAAAATTCACTAAATTGGTTTTGGAGCCTCTCTGATATCAGGGGAATTTAAGAAAAATAAAATTGCAATTTTTTAAAAAAAGTTGATTTTTTGCATTATTTTAATATTTTAATAATTAAAAAATAATAAAAATCACAAAAAATAATAAAATTCATCAAAATGTCACATTTTTAATTTTAATCACTTGGGAACAAATCCCATATTTTTCTTAAGTCTCTATAATGAGATATTAAATTTTAAAGCCTTAAGGTAATTTTAAAATTAAAAAAATGTATATTTTTAGCATTTCCACTAAAATAATTCTAATAAATCAAAGAAAAATCAGAAAATTATAAAAATTGATTCTTTTGTTTCCTTGATATCAGAGATATTTTTGAAAAATATAAAATTCATTTTTCAATCTTTATTTTATTTTTAAATTAATTAATACTCCAAAATTCAAAATAATTATAATAAAAAGAATATAATTCAAAAAATCACCAAAATTGGTCCAAGTGGTCCTCTGGTCATTAGGAATGTCCCATAATTTTCTTAAGGACAGAAACTTTTCTTGGTCATATTATTAAATTTTCCCTGAAAATCCCTATTTTCCCCTAAAAATAATTACATAAATAAATTAAATACAGAAAAATCACATTTTCTCCTCTCATGCCTTTATTGACATATGAGTGAAGTCACATAAAAATTTCAAGTTCATTTAAGCTCAATTTAGTGAGTTATGAAATTATTAAGCTTGAAGGGCAAAATGGTAATTAAAATTTTAACCTTTAATTAAAACTTTAGGCTTAATAAAATTAAAGAGTAAAATATTTGATCCTAATCTGATTTGGATGATTGAAATTTAAATAATAAGGGTAGAAACCTACTAAACAATTTAAAAATAATTGAAATAAACCTTAATTAAATAATTGATTAAATTTGGAAGAATAATAAAATTAGAATTATTAAAATAGGGATATTATTAGGAAGAGATTTGTTCTTTAATTTAAGAATCCCTAAGTTAATCATCTCAATAATATTTAATTCCTAATTAAAATGATAACCCAAATTTAAGATTTAAAATGCTAAAAGACAATCATTAAATTAAATTAAAGTTAAATTATTTAAATTAATTTTTTTTAAAATTTCAATTAAATTAATACTTTAATAATTAAAATTAAATCATCTTTAAAAATAATAATAATAATAATAATAAAATATTATATTAAAATTAAAAATTAAATTAAATTAAATTAAATTAAATTAAATTAAATTAAATCAAATTAAATTAAATTAAATTAAATTAAATTAAATTAAATTAAATCATATCAAATCAAATTCAATTGAATTAAATTAAATTAAATAATAGAATCAAGTTAAAATTAAAATCAAATTAAATTAAATTAAAATTAAAACTAAACCAAATTAAATTAAATTAAAGTTCAATTAAATTGAATTAAAAATAACATCACCTAAGACATAAAGAAATTCAAAAATAAATATAAAGCAACTTGAACACTATTCCAAATTTAAACTCGTTAACTGAAATTAAATTAAATCACAAACCATTTGAACATCAATTTGCCCTCAAAAGCTTTTGTTGTCATAACTCCTAAATAGAATGTTAAATGAAATGTTACATCCCTCATAGGATATTCAAATGTCCTAGTTCACTGAGTAAGATAACAACAAAACTTGAATTCCCGGACGATTAATTCATTTGTATGATTAAAATCATTTGGACTTAAAACAATTCTAGCAATATTGAAAAGATGTTTAAGATTCTTCTTAAACACTTTCTCAATATGATAGGATGTTTATAAGAACAATTGAACTTAATTGCTCTTTGATGAAGAAAATCGTCCTCAAACCAAAACACAAGAACCTAGACGTCATAGGAAATGACTAGCTATAGGATTAGGAATTTGGTAGAAAACCATAACCCTTCCCTTAGCTTTACCTAGGAACTTGCTTAAATATTCTAAATTGTGTTTAAGTGCAGCTTCGGGATGACGGGAAGACCCTCCAGGTACGCTTTTATGTTATTGCAATTTACTTTCTTGCAATTTACTTTATTGCAAATGCACTTTACTTTTCTTGCATGATAAACAACCGTTGCATGAAAACCCACACTTTTAGGATAGTCCCTAAAACTGAAACCAAAACTAAATTAAAAGTCATTGCAAGATAAAATTCACCGCCACAACATTTCAAAATATAAAACAACTCAAAATTTAATCACAAACTGAACACAAAACTACAATTACAACTAAATTAAAATGTCTTGTTGGATGATCGGGAATACCTCAGATGATGTAACCTACGTGTTGCTAACGGGATTTCCTACGGTCTAAATGAAAGTGTGGAACTCATTTAGTTGAGTTTAGCAAATTCATCTGGACTAAGTGAATCCGATAAAAATAACGATGCCGGAAGGATGGAACCGTGGGATCTTAACCGATGTTGTTATAATCAACTTTAAGATTTGTTTTAATTAAAACATAATAAACACTTGAAAATTAAGAATTTCTCTAAACCAAAACACTTTTCTCATCTCCTGATTCATGACTTCTAAAACTAAACCTCTGCAATAACAAGGAGCTTGGAGCACAGTGGGCAGCACGACCATCGTCATCAGCAAAACTCGGACCTACTTCAGCAAAACTTTCTTAGAATTAAATAACCAAGCCATAGGACTTCGAGGGAGTTTGCCTAGTGCAACATAAATCCTCAACCTTTTGTTAGGCATTTGCATTGCAAATTAAGCCCTAACCAGTCTTAGGATTTCGAGGTAGTTATCCGATACGACATAAACCCTCACATCTTCCAGGCTATTTGTATGATTTTATCATACAAATATAAGTCCAAATTAATTAAAATTGACAAGATTGAAATATCAGATAAACATTAGGACTTTTCTAAATCCAAGCCAAACAATAGGATAGTTGGGAAATTACCGAAGTTCGCTTCGAATCTATAATTTCTCCTATTTTTCTTCCTTTGAATTCCCAAAACAAAATGTTCCAAATTTGATCCATTCCCTATTGAAATTCTAAAATTCAATCCCTTGAAAACTTAAACTTTGAGATTCTTGAGAGCGGAACTACCGATTATTATCGAGAGTTTTCTTAGGTGATTCCCATCACTTAAGATGTAATTAACTATAGGGGCTTGCCCTTATAGGGAATTTTAAGAACCCAGGTAATATAAACTCTGTTTAATGTTTTCATATTAAGCAGGGAACTTGTTGGCTTATAAAATTGGTTCGCAGACCAAACGGATGTCACAAATCTTCAAGTTTATTTAACCGAGCCCCATCATCAAGCAGTGTGTCTATTCTCTGGGATGGATATACAGTTTGTGGTGCGGTGCTCGTTTATATAAACTATTCGGGTTGTGAGATTAGTTTGATTTCATATCTTAAAATTTTCAAATTTAAAATTATTTTCAAAATAAAATACTACTTTTCAAATTATTTATTTAAATTAAATTAAAAAATTCGTCGAAAATTTCTGTTAGGCGACCCCCTTTTCAAAATAAAATACACAACCTAAAAATATGCCGACACTTCACTTTTGATCTCAACCCTCTAGGTGATTAGAGGTCTACAATCAAGCTTGTGGGGTTTGCAGGGAGACAAGAAGTGGTTTAAATTTCTAAAGGATGGGTCCCAATTCTAGTCCTCTAAGATAGTCAAAGGAAAAGCCTAAGGCTAGATCCTAAGAACTAAAGAGGGAAGAGAAGACCTCATCAAAAATGAGGTCAACAAATAGACCCCCAATAGGTGTGGTGTGCTAACCAAGCACACTGCGCGTATTGGAGTTGACCGAAGAGATCAACAGAACCAAAACAGATGTCCAAGTGAAAAACTTAGGACGAAGTGTAAGAAATTTCCACTGGGGAGTATTAGGTAAATCTCCAAGACTGAAGATTCCAGAACTCTCGCTGGGGAAAAAGGAGGTGAATTTCATATCACAAGATTTTAAGAGATTGGATCTTAGATTCGTTTCATTTTTTATTCCAAGTTTTAATTTTGAGTTTGAATTTCGATTTGAGTTTCAATTTTGATTTTATGCGGAGAAAAGAGTAGGCGGAGGCCTACCCGAATGCATTTGTATGCTGAGAAGGAAGCAGGACTGAACCTATTCCATATGCTGAGGAAGAATAGGACAAAGCCTATCCGAATGCTTTAATTTCAATTTCTTGCTGAGAGGATCAAATTTTGAGATTGTTGAGAAAGGAGTAGGACTGTGCCTATCCCGAGTGCTGAGAATTTGCTGAGAAGGGAGTAGGATGGAAGCCTATCCCGAGTGCTGAGAATTGCTGAGATGGGAGAAGGGCGGAAGCCTATCCGAATTCTGAGATTTGCTGAGATGGGAGTAGGGCGGAAGCCTATCCCGAATGCTGAGATTGCTGAGATGGGAGTAGGGCGGAAGCCTATCCCGAATGCTGAGATTTGTTGAGATGGGGGTAGGGCGGAAGCCTATCCCGAGTGCTGAGAATTGCTGAGATGGGAGTAGGGCGGAAGCCTATCCCGAATGCTGAGATTTGCTGAGATGGGAGTAGGGCGGAAGCCTATCCCGAGTGCTGAGAATTGCTGAGATGGGAGTAGGGCGGAAGCCTATCCCGAATGCTGAGATTGCTGAGAAGGGAGTAGGGCGAAAGCCTATCCCGAATGCTGAGATTGCTGAGATGGGAGTCTATCCCGAATGCTGAGATTGCTGAGATGGGAGTAGGGCGGAAGCCCTATCCCGAATGCTGAGTTTTGCTGAGATGGGAGTAGGGTGGAAGCCTATCCCGAATGCTGAGATTGAAATGAGATATGAAAGTGTTCCATATCCCATGGGAATCAATCAAAGTCTGATTACTTGGCGAAGGATACGAACCCATGCCATCTGAATCAAATTAAAAATTCTTCGTGATTCTGAAATCATCCTGAGAGAGGGTTTCAAAGGAGGTCCGGAATAGATCTTGATTTGAAGAAGGATTGGAGGATTTGAAAAGATGGACTTAAATTGGAATTCAATTTGAGCTTTAGATTTGTTTTGTTTGTCCTTTAATAATCCCATTTTTTTTTTGTTTATTTGGTGTTCATGTAGATTCGAAATTCTTTTTAATGTTTGGATTTTTATGGAAGAAAGTTCTTATTTATTTTCTTTTTCTTTTCTGTTCCTTGTTCGAAGTTCATTTAACTTTAATGCCGTTTCCTAGTTAATTTGCACAAAAAGAGGTGAAGGCAACATGTGACATGGTCACTTTCACTCCAATCTTGTTGACGATACATCATAAAACTCGATCTAAAATATTTCTCATACAATCCATGACTCAAAACGGACTATGTATGATTCTTGTTGATCCATCAAAAAAAAATGTCTGTTAAATCCATGTCTGAATAATGAGATACACGGTCAATAACATCACCTTCCAAGCCATCCTTGGCAGGAATGCCGCATGGATGTGCATTGGAGGTGTGCTATTTCCCATGTAACTCACAGCTCGTAGGGCCGGAGATTCTCCAATCCGGATCCGGTCGGAAGTGGTATGGTGCCTTTCTATCGTCCATCCTTCTAAAAGTGACGGAGATTCGCTCCACTGGTACTCCCGGTATACAATGCTTTGCGACGTCTGCTCCATTTCCTTGTAATATCATGACGGAACCTACCGGAAGTGGTATCTCCACTGGCCCTCGGAAATTACCCAGGCCTGCTATCCAGAGGTCAGATCCAAACATGATATTGCATTGGTTGATGAACGAAACTGTGTAGAAAGGTCTGACAAAGTCGTTGTGGTCTATGTGTGGAGGTATGCAGTCGCCCTTCTGATAAATGTTGATGATGCAACTGTTGGGTATGCAGTCTGCTGGCAGTACCCTCCACGTTATCATTCTTCTCACCATTCTTTTAATTATCCTCGGCATCGAGTCCACCTCACCGTGACGCGAGTATCCCCGGTGGATTTCCTTTCTCGTCCTCTCGCGAAGTTATAGCAACATCCGCATTGTATTGTAACTCTTCCTTTCCCTGGCATCCATTTTCGGGGTTCCGAATAAGTCTTTTCTCTCAGACGGCCTGCTCGACCCATCTTCTGAAGTTCTAAAATGCAATCCACAATCTGCTGTTGCTCGTACTCTGAGAATACACATGTGTGTAACTCGAGGCCTTCCAAAATGTTGATTCTTTTGCCTCTAATCCTTTCAAAGTATTCGAAAGTCTTCTTCTCAACATTTTGCATTCTTTCTAGTTCATATTCTGGGATGATCTGCAAGTGACAAGGCCTAGTAACGTACTGCGGGATGTATGGCTCAATCTCGTCACGTTCTCCTGTATACCTTGGCTCCTCGGGGATTGTCTCTGTCGGGACATCCTCTGGGGTTGCTTTCGCAACAAGGTTCTTCAGATATGGTATCTCTATCCGGCATCGAGGCGATCTCTCTGCCTCTGATCTTCTCAGAGTTTCCCTTATCCTTTCTGTTGTTCTTGGAGCTTGTTCTCTCTTTTCAGGTTCCTGATGAACCGGTATCTTTGAAATGCGTGTGTCTGGGAAGGTGGCTGTTTCCTCGTGTTGATCTTCTGCAAGTTTAGTCAACATCTTGCGGATACGGCAATTTTTATTCCTTCTTTGAGTAGTAGTGAGCGTAGCTCTCCTTACTTCTTGAATTTCTGCGGGCACGGCGCTGACGAGCCTGCCCTCTGCCGTGGCAATTACTGACTTGATTTTCTTGCTTTCCTCAGTGTTTGTCTTTCTTTTCTTGTTGCTGGATTGACAGCTTGGGCCACCCATCTTCATTACTGTCTGGCTATGAAGCTCCTCTTGGTCCACTAGGGCCCAGTCATTTTCTTCATACTATAGGCTGGCTGGTGTGAAGTCATAATCAATTTCTATCACTGCTCCATCCTTCACCCTCTTTTCATCGAGTGCGAGACTCGCGCCATTTTTAAAGTTTAGGACCAACCGCCCGTTCGACATTTCCTCGCGAAGAAAACAAGGAAAGGATCGGGAGTCGTACTAAGAACAAGAACATTAAGAAAGTATTTATCACTGAAGATTCTTATTCACTTATTTCAATTTTAATTTTTAAGGAAAGCAGGAAAAGATAAAGAAAGCTCAGGAAAAAGATTTGATTTGAAAGGAAGGCTAAAACTTTATTATTATGATTTCACATATTTTATTTTTTAGTACATTTTTTTTATTTTATCCATTTTTATGTTTTTGGCTTCGGACCCAGTCACAAGTGGTTACTTCACCCGTGTTTCTAGGGATGATAATTCATTCCTTTGAAACATCAGGTTACGTAATACTTCTTCAAATATCGTCCATTGATTGGAAGCATTTATCGTTCTCCTTGGTAATTCACAAGTTGGTAGGAGCCTCCTGAGTAGACTGCCTCGACCACAAACAGCCCTTCCCATGTTGGTTCAAATTTTCCTCCTATCTTGCGATGTGCAAGAATAGGTCTTCTGAGAACAAGAACTAAGTCACCAACTTTGAAAGTCCTCGGGCGGACCAGTTTATCATGGGCCTGGATCATCTTAGCTTGGTACAGTTCCAAATTTTGTTGCGCTGCAAGTCTTTTTCCTTCTAAGTTTTCCAGTTCTTCCAGTCGTAATCTGGCATTTTCTTCTGTACTAATTTTATTTGCAACTGCAATCCTGAGTGATGGAAGTTCGACTTCCAATGGCAACACTGCCTCGAATCCGTATACTAAAGCGTAAGGCGTAGACTGAGTAGGAGTCCTAAAAGTCGTCCTGTAGGCCCATAAGGCTTCTAACAACTTCTCATGCCAATTTCTCTTGTTGTCGTCCAAAGTTTTCTTTAAAATTTGAACGAGAGTTTTATTAAAAGCCTCGGCCAAGCCGTTTGCTCTTGGGTAATAGATTGTTGAGTATCGCCAATCGATTCCATGTCTTCTGACAAAATTGTTGATCTTTGTACTTCTGAATGCGGACCCATTATCTGAAATGATTCGCGCGATAGCTCCGAAACGGTTGACGACTTGATTTTTGAAAAACTGTAGCACGTGGTGTGCCTTTACTTCTCTGAGTGGAACTGCTTCTGTCCATTTAGAAAAGTAGTCTGTAGCTGCAAGGATGAAGCGATGTCCTTTTGAAGAAGGCGGTTCTATCGGACCCACTATATCTGTGCCCCAACACTCAAATGGCCACGATGCGATTGTCGAATGTAGCACATTTGAAGGTTGGTGTAGAACCACTCCGTGCACTTGGCACTGGTGACAACTTTTGGCAATCTTCATGCAATCGGTCATCATCGAGGGCCAGTAAAACCCTAGTCTTTTAATTTTTATTTTCATTTTTAGACCCGACTGATGAGCTCCACAAAGTCCTGAATGCACTTCTTTGACCATTTCATGAGCCTCGGACCCGCTCAGGTATCTTAACCACATCTGATCAAAAGACCTTCTGTATAATGTACTGTTTATTAATGCGTAAGACAGAGCTCTTTTCTTGAGTTGATGTGCTAATGACTTATCGTCTGGTAATTTCCCCGTTTGCGAGTAGTCTATTAGAGGCCGACGCCAACCTTCCGTGTTTTCACGTCACCGCTGCTAGTCGATTCCTCTCGCTTTTCTCGATTTCCGTATCATATCCATATCGAGCCGTGATAGGACTGTCGTCCTTGAACTGACACTTCAACTGACTCATCTTGTAAGCAGGCAAATTCTTTTGCAAGGCGAGCTAGCGCATTCGCAAGAGCATTTTCTCTTCTGGGGATCTTGTAGATTGTTACATTCGAAATTTGTTCCAACAGTTTCATGGCATACTGAAAGTATTTGTTGACCTCATTTTTGATGAGGTCTTCTCTTCTTCTTTTAGTACTTAGGATCTAGCCTTAGGCTTTTCCTTTGACTATCTTAGAGGATTAGAATTGGTATCCACCACCTTTTAGAAATTCAAACCACTTCTTAACTCCCTACAAACTCCACAAACTTGACTGTAGACCCCTAATCACCTAGAGGGTTGAAATCAAATTTGGAAGTTTAAAGGATGAGTTCCTATAGGACTCTTTGGCCTTAGGATTACCCTGGGTGGCCTGGTCTGGTGAAGGGGCTGACTTACACACACACTACACTTATACACTACACTTTCACACACCTCCTAAAACCACACCTATACCTAACTTGACCTTCTGACTCATGTAGGTGATTCACATGGATGGTCCTTAACCCCTAAGCCCTTGGCTAAGAGGGTTGGGAACAACATAGTGAATGCCTCAAATGAGTCCCTTCATGGCTCATGTGGGCTTGATATGGCTTCATGGCTTCATGGCTCAACCAAAATGATTTTATTCCACTTATATTCACCCAATCTTCAATTTTCCAAATTTTCAATTTTTGACCCCCGGGACCCTACACCCGCTTAGCCTACCCGAAACCCTTGAAACTACCCAAATTTCTCAAAAATTTCCAAATCACCCAAAATTCTCCAAAATCATTCCTAAACATTTCTCTCCACTCAAATTGATCATTCATACCCAAAAATACCAAAAATTCCAAAAATACCTCCCAATACCCTCTAAATACCCAAAATACCCCTCTTGACCTAAAAATCCAAAAATTCAGAAAATTCCCAGAAAATTCCAGAAAATCCAAAATATTCCCAATTTCATTTTGTTCAACTACACCATGGGCCAATTTTGTCAATTTACCCTACTTTTGTCAAAACCCCCAATTTGACCCATTTTAACCCTAAGTGAACCCAATGTCAAACCAAGCCTACCCAATTGACCCAAATTCTGGTCCAATTCAATTCTAAAATTTAATTCAACATTCCCAACACCAATCTAGACCAAATCCAAGTCCAATTTGATTAACATTTGGATCCAATTTCACTTTTGGCCTTAAAGCCCAATTTGGACCCATGACCCAAACCTAACCCAAACTCACCCAATTCAACTCCAATTAACCCCAAATCTTTTCCAAATCAATCCCAAACATTCCCACAAACAAAACACTAACATGATTTGCCCAACATTTAGACCCCAACCCCACTCAAATTCAACCCAAAGCTAAAAGGCCCAATTTTGACCTAAACCCAAACCTAACCAAATGAGCCCAAACCCCAAAATCAAAGCCCAACCAAAGTCAAAACCTCTTTAAAACACTCCCATAAACATTTCCCAACATTAATTTTACATAAATTTCAACCCTAGCCCAACATTGGCCCAAGTTAGCCCAATTTGACCTACATTGGCCCATTTTCCAAATCAACCCAAATTCAACTCAATTCAAACCCAAACCACCTCAAATTCATTTCAAATCACTCATGACACATCCCTAAACCAAACCCAACAATTATTTGGCCCAAACTTCTACAAAATTCCCATCCATAAATTCATTCTTAAACCTAAAGGCTCATCCCCTTAAGCCTTCCTAAAAGCCCATCCAAAACAATTTCAAAGGCCCAAAACCAATGTCAAAACCCATATGACATCTTCATTGATCATCCATTTGATAAAATCACCCCCTAAGTTCTATTTCATCATTTTAAAAAAAACCAAATATGGCCTTATGAAAATTTTCCATCAAGATGTCCAAAAATTCAAAACCCTTTTTCATGTAATTGACTAAGGTATTTCCCAAGCCAAATGAAGCCATGAAGCCATGCATAAGCCACATGTAAGACATGGAGGCCACTTTACAGATCATCAAACCATTTATGGTTAGAGAGGTAACCCCTTTCCAAACTCCTTCTTAAACCTTTTTAACCCCTTTTATGTCACACTCTAACCCATGCTTAATCAAAATTCTTGAGATAGAGACTTCTCCACCTAAAGTCAGCTGACCCAAATGATTCCCTAAGCCCAAAACCAGGCCTTGGTGGGTGCACCAAACCGAAAACCATGGCTTGGACCAAATCAAGCCAAAATGGCCTCTCCCCCATGCCATTTTAATCCAAGCTCTTTACACATGGCAAAGCCCAATTGCCTACACTAAACCCCAGCCCTGACCCACCTGAACCTGAGGGTGACCCATGCCTGCCGGCCAGCCACCTGGATCGCCGGAAAACACCACACCCGAGAGCTCACATGTGAGCTAACATTGAAATTCCCTCGCCGAGTCGCCCCAAGTCCAGTGGCCACCATGGCTGTTCTTCTCTTGCATAGAGCAGCTGATCCCAAGCCCTAAACCCCCCTGGGAGGCCCTCCACCCTCTCCTATTTAAACACCACCTCCTCTCGGCCATGAGAGGTGCTGAAAGAAATCTTAAGGAAACTCTGCCAAAATTGTTCCAGACTACTCCCCACACATAGAGCATTTGGTCCCCACTGAATTCCAGCCTCAATTCCCTCCAGCTGAGATCAATTTTGAGCTCAAACTTTAGCCCAAAAAACCAGGACACTTCTTCACAGTGGATCAATCTTCAAATTGATTGGTCCTACACCTTCACCGCACCAAGAGGAGAAGTTTCCACTCGAAAGCCCCATCTCCGAGGCCACCCAGTTGCTCCAGCCTCCAAGCTTTGTGATCGGCTGTGGTCGAAATCATACCTAGGCAATTCACCAGACTAGGAGACTTCATCTGGAGTTTGTTGGGATCCAATCGAAGGTGAAACAACCCTCAGATCGAAGCCACACTTCTCTGAGCAAAGGTATGGCCTCACTCTTCTTCCCGAGCTTCTGAACATTTTCCATTTTCATTAAGTCAATTTCAATACATGATCACCGTATAGATGTATTCGTCTCTTCAAGACGAATCCATAGAGCATAAGAACACGAAAATCCGTTAAGTATTGAGTGAGATATTAGAGATTTAGTGTGGACGGCTCTCGGGTGAGGACACTTGGGGACGATGAACGAATGTCGTTCATTTAATACACGCGCGGACGGACGGCCAGGATCGCGCCGGATAAGGAGACAGAACGATACAGGCGGGACCCGGGCTGCTGACTCAAGCGGCGGCATCGAATGGGAGCTTACCGCGTGGCCATTCGGAGATGCCGAGGATGACGCGGCGCCGACTCGGATAAATAGAAAATTAGGGATTTTTCTATTTATTTAATTCCCTGAACTTGGAAAATTCATAACTTTGTGTAGGAAAATCATAAAAATAAAATAAAAATTCCCCCTTGCTCGAGTGAACGAGGAGAATAATGTGGAAAAGAAATCATTTAATTTCATCAAGTATTTTATTTTTAATAATTTATTTACTGTCTGCATTATTTTAATTCTCCATGCATGTAGGAAATTCACCATGGCATTTGACCATAGGGCTTTTGAAGCCTCTTAACTTGGGAACATTCCCTGAATTTTCCAAGGCCAGAGGCCATCCCTATGAAAAGTTATTGACTTTTCAAATTCATGTTACTATTTTGAGTATTTTAATTCCAATAATTAGCATGTTGTGAAATAAATTCTAGGAAAATTTTGTGATGTCTCTTATGACCAGAGGACCCTAGGAAAAATAGTTTTTGAGTTAACTCATTTGAAATAACCCTAATTGGCTTAAACACCCAAAATAGATCCCTAATTAATTAGAGTCAATCATACATCAAATTGACTTGAAATCAATTCTCCACTGACCTTTAGGATCAGAGGAACCCACCATAAAAATTTGAAGTCAATTGGACTTGGTTAGCCCTACTAAATGGGTTGATTAAGCCATTTAGACAATTTGAACTTTAAAAATTCATAACTTTCAAAATACTTTTTAAAAATTCACCAAATTGGTTTTGGAGCCTCTCTGATGTCAGGGGAATTTAAGAAAATTAAAATTTCAATTTTCTAAAAAAGTTGATTTTTAATATTATTTTAATATTTTAATAATTAAAAAAATAATAAAAATCACAAAAATAATAAAATTCACCAAAATGTCACATTTTGAATTTTAATCACTTAGGAACAAACCCCATATTTTTCTTAGGTCTATTTAATGAGATATTAAATTTTAATGCCCTAGGGTAATTTTAAAATTAAAAAAAAATGTATTTTCTAACATTTTCACTAAAATAATTCTAATAAATCAAAGAAAAATCAGAAAATTGTAAAAATTAATTCTCTGATTTCCTTGATATCAGAGAGATTTTTGAAAAATATAAAATCCATTTTTCAACTTTTTTTTTTTTTAAATTTATTAATACTCCAAAACTTAAAATAATTATAATAAAAATAATATAATTCAAAAAATCACCAAAATTGGTCCAAGTGGTCCTCTAGTCATTAGAAATGTCCCATAATTTCCTTAAGGATAGAAACTTTCCCTTGGTCATATTATTAAATTTTCCTTGGAAATTCCTATTTTCCACCAAAAATAATTACATAATTAAATTAAATACAGAAAAATCACATTTTCTCCTCTCATGTCTTTATTGACATATGAGTGAGGTCACATAAAAATTTCAAGTTCATTTAAGCTCAATTTAGTGAGTTATGAAATTATTAAGCTTGAAAGGCAAAATGGTAATTAAAATTTTAACCCTTAATTAAAACTTTAGGTTTAATAAAATTAACAAGTAAAATATTTGATCTTAATCTGATTTGGATGATTGAAATTTAAATAATTAAAGGGTAGAAACCTATTAAATAATTTTAAAATAATTGAAATAAACCTTAATTCAATAATTGATTAAATTTGGAAGAAATAATAAAATTGGAATTATTAAAATAGGGATATTATTAGGAAGAGATTTATTCTTTAATTTAAAAATCCCTAAATTAATCATCTCAATAATATTTAATTCCTAATTAAAAATGATAACTCAAATTTAAAATTTTAAAATGTTAAAGGACTAATCATTAAATTAAATTAAAAGTTAAATTATTAAACTCTTTTTAAATTTTCAATTAAATTGAAATCAAAAATAAAATTAAATTAAAGATTAAACTAAATTAAATTAAAACAAATTAAATTAAATTAAATTAAATTAAATTAAACTAAATTAAATTAAAACAAATTAAATTAAATTAAATTAAATTAAATTAAATTAAATTAAATTAAATTAAATTAAACTAAATTAAATTAAAACAAATTAAATTAAATTAAATTAAATTAAATTAAATTAAATTAAATCAAATTAAATAAATAAATTAAGTTAAATTAAATTAAACTAAATTAAATTAAAACAAATTAAATTAAATTAAATTAAATTAAATTAAGACAAATTAAATTAAACTAAATTAGATTAAATTAAATTAAATTAAAATTAAATCAAATTAAATTAAATTAAAGGAAATTAAATCAAATTAAACTAAATTAATTTAACATCTAATCAAACTAAATTGAATTAAATTAAATTAAATTAAAATTAAAATTAAATTAAATTAAATTAAAGTTAAATGAAATTGAATTAAAAAAAACATTACCTAAGACATAAAGAAATTAAATATAAAGCAACTTGAACACTATTCCAAATTTAAACCCTTTAACTGAAGTTAAACAAAATATTAAACCATTTGAACACCAATTTGCCCTCGAGAGCTTTGGTTATCATAACTCCTAAACGAGAAAATTAAATGAAATGCTACTTCACTTATAGGATATTCAAATGTCCTAGATTCATCGAAGCAAGATAACAACAAAACTTGAATTCTGGACGATTAATTCATTTGTATAATTAAATTCATTTGGACTTAAAAAATCCTAGAAATATTGAAAAGATGTTTAAGATTTGTCTTAAGCACTTCCTCGATATGATAGGATGTTCATAAGAACAATTGAAATTAATTATTCTTTGATGAAGAAAATCGTCCTCAAACCAAAACACAAAGACCTAGACGTCATAGGAAATGACTAGCTATAGGATTAGGAATTTGGTAAAAAACCATAACCCTTCCCTTAGCTTTACCTAGGAACTTGTTTAAATATTCTAATTGTGTTTTATGTGCAGCTTGGGATGACGGGAAGACCCTCCAGGTAAGCTTTTATTTTATTGCAATTTACATTATTGCAATTTCTTTAATTGCATCGCACTTACTTTTTCTTGCATGATAAACAACTGTTGCATGAAAACCCACACCTTTAGGATAGTCCCTAAAACTGAAACCAAAACTAAATTAAAAGTCATTACAAGATAAAATTCACGGCCACAACATTTCAAAATATAAAACAACTCAAAATTTAATCACAAACAGAACACAAAACTACAATTACAACTAAATTAAAACGTCTCGTTGGATGATCGGGAATACCTCGGATGATGTAACCTACGTGTTGCTAACGAGATTTCCCACGGTCTAAATGAAAGTGTGGAACTCATTCGGTTGAGTTTAGCAAATTCATCCGGACTAAGTGAATCCGATAAAAATAACGATGCCGGAAGGATGGAACCGTGGGATCTTAACCGGTGTCGTTATAATCAAGTTTAAGATTTGTTTTAATTAAAACACAAAAACACTTGGAAATTAAGACTTCTCTAAACCAAAACACTTCTCTCATCTCCTGATTTATGACTTCTAAAACTAAACTTCTGCAACAACAAGGAGCTTGGAGCATGGTGGGCAGCACGACCATCGTCGTCAGCAAAACTTGAATCTACATCAGCAAAACTTTCCTAGAATTAAACGACAAAGCCATAGGACTTCGAGGTAGTTTGCCTAGTGCAACATAAATCCTCAACCTTTTGTTAAGCATTTGCATTGCAAATTAAGCCCTAACCGGTCTTAGAACTCCGAGGTAGTCTTTGATACGACATAAACCCTCACATCTTCCAGGCCATTTGTATGATCATGTCATACGGATATAAGTCCTAATTAACTAAAACTGGCAAGATCAAAACATTAAACAAACATTAGGACTTTCCTAAATCCAAGCCAAACAATAGGATAGTCGGGGAATTACCAAAGTTTGCTTCGAATCTGTGATTTCTCCTACCTTTCTTCCTTTGAATTCCCAAAACAAAATGTTCCAAATTTGATCCATTCCCTATCGAAATTCTAAAATTCAATCCCTTGAAAACTTAAACTTTGAAATTCTTGAGAGCAGAACTACTGATTATTATCGAGAGTTTTCTTAGGTGATTCCTGTCACTTAAGATGTAATTAACTATAGGAGCTTGCCCTTATAGAGAATTTTAAAGAACCCAGAGTAATATAAACCACGCTTAATTCATTTATATTAAGCGGGGAACTTGTCGGCTTATAAAATTGGTTCGCGGACCAAACGGATGTCACAAATCTTCTAGTTTATTTAATTGAGCCCCATCGTCAAGCAACGTGCCTATTCTTCGGGATAGATACACGGTTTGTGGTGCGGTGCTCGTTTATATAAACTATTTGGGATGTGAGATCGGTTTGATTTCATATCTTAAAATCTTCAAATTTAAAATTATTTTCAAAGTCAAATACTACTTTTTCAAATTATTTATTTAAATTAAATAAAAAATTCGCTGCACAATTTCCGTTAGGCGACCCCCTTTTTCAAAATAAAACACACAACCTAAAAAAATATGCCGACAATTTCTGGCGACTCCGCTGGGGAAAATTCCTCTCTCCATTTTTAATCAGACAATTCTGCTTACAAAAATCGGTAGTTTATCCATGTCCCTTGTGGATCAAGCTATCCTTCTTTCCGTTGGAATACTATGTTCATTTCTACCTTGAACAAGTATAGCCAACATTCTCTCGGATTTAGGAGCCACTGTTTAGACACCCCTAAACAGAGAGGTTCGGAGATCCTTTTACCTCATTTCGAGGTGGGGTGGACCCCAATAGGTGTTAATTTAGGAGTAATCCTTCGAGTCGAGAAGTCTTGCATAAGACTTTCTTTTCCTTTCCAACTCTGAATCGGGTTCATTACCTTCTCTACACCTTTGAACATTCCGTTCTAAATAAACAAACCCTCTAATGAATGACTCTTTTAACAAATAACTTCTCCTTATAAATACATGAACAAGAATGTGTTCGGACTCTTTCCAATTCCTTTCTTTTCGTCCTGATGAGAAGAAGCATAACTTGGGACTGACAATCAGGATCTACCTTGCAGAAATGGAAGCCCCAAAGTTGATTTTCTCCTTCACCAATGGACTCGACTTCGCTGTTTACAAGGATGAGCTGCCCGACAATGGGATCATCCGGTTTGGACAAGGATTCAAGAACACGAATGTCAAAATCACCGACGTTTCCCTTTTCGCATTGACAAACAAAGTATCTGAAGCTAAGAAGCCGCTGATCGAGTTCAACCTTAGGTCAACTCGAGAGTTTCCTCCCGTGCAAAAGATTCCAAGCGAGAGGAGTACTACGGTCCATAGAAGGACTGTTCTTGCTACCCCAGCTGGTCTAGTTGTCTGCGCACCTACCCCGGCTACGCCAAATTAAAGGGGAAGGAAATCCGGAACTATGGTGAACCTCGCTACCGTGGAGGGTACGGACCTTCTGTGAGACCTTCGTTTTTGAAATCGGGTCCGGCTCCAGAATTCCATCGGCGACACGAACTCGGAGAAGGAACGAAGTAGAAGGATCGCTAGAGAAGCCGGAGCTGCCGAAGTTGCTTTCCTAGAGGAAATCCCGGAAGCTGCCCGAGTATACACCGCTGCCTGAATACATACCACTTTTGGGAGGAAGTAGATTCCATCCCCTCTCCGCCGCAGAGGATGAAGAAAATATTCGCAAGATTGCTGTCGCATTGCCTCAGCCCGTATATTACAACGATAGCCGTAAGAAAAAGGCCAGAACTACGCCATTTGCTCGACTGCAAACTTTGATAGAGAAGTTAGCAAAGAAGGAAAAGTGCCCTGTATCAGAAATTTTAAGAAGGATAAGGCGGGTGCCAGTCAAATCCCGTCTTGGGCCACGAGTAGAACCCGCCATCGTTACGGAAAAGCCAAGTAAAAGGATGAAGGCTAGTCCGCCTGTCGTCGTTTCAGGATTACAGATTAGGGAGGATACCACCTTCCAGCATTTGGGCGACGGACCATCGGGTCCTAGACCTTCGCTGCTAGAAGGATGGTATGGCGTCCCACTGCTTGGACGAGTTAAGATTGAAACAACGACTGAGAAGGAAAGTCTCGTCAGGAGACTTGAATCCGAAGAAAGTGCTACTGTAGTAAAGGGGACTCGTGAGAAGGGAACCCGGCAGCTATCGCACGACAACTGCGAAGATGCACAGAAAAGACCGCTAGAGGACGCTATGGAAAAGTTGAGGACTGATATTCGACGACTAGCAAAAGAAAGGGAAGAGAAATTTGGAGATGAGATTGATTCATCGGAATTCATGGACGATGAGTATGCAGAAATCAACATGGTCGAAACACGAGCTTCGTCAGCTTCACAAGGTGCTCTGCGCATTGCAGAAGAGAGGAGCCGAAGTGATGAGAAGACGGCTTCAAGAGAAAGACGATACGATCGCCCAGAATGGCGAAGAGGATGGAAGAGATGGTTGTAGCCCTAGCCACTCTCCAAAGTCAAATGCAACCCCAAAGAGAGACACCCCCAGAGGTCATTCACATTGTAGACGGAGGAAAGGAGAATACATCCGTCAATGGGGATGATCAACTAAAGAAAGATACAACACAAAGTATGATTCCAGAAAAGGATATCAAAAGCTTGGTGGAACGAGCGAGTGCGAGAAGCCTTAGCACAATCAAAGAGCGGGACATCCATTCGGACGGGTAGACCTTACCCGGAAGAATTCGATGTTGTCCAATACCCAAAAGGCTTTGTACCGGGAACCCCCGACAGCATGTTGCACACTTTCGTGCCAGTTGTTGCAATGCCGGCGGGAGCGATGCATTACTCTTCCGACAGTTCGTCGGCGGCACTGTCGGGGATCGCCTTTGATTGGTACGCGAATTACCGAATGGTTCGGTGAAGACGTTCTCGGAACTGAAAACCTTTTCATCAAGCGATTCGCCGGAGCTCAGCACCACATCACTATAGGTGATTTAGTGGTAGAGAAGCAGAAGCCGAATGAAACTTTGGTGGATTACATACTTCGATGGAGGAACTTAAGCATGAAGTGTGAACCACAACTACAAGAACAACATGCAATCGGCATCTTACTTAAAAGCATTCACGGCCCGATAGCACATCTCCTCAAAGGATTCACTATTAAGACTTTCGAGAAGTTGTTAAGCAAGGCCGGGAGCTTGCAAGAGGAGGCGAAGCAATTAAATTTCGCCGACAAGACAGACAAGCAAAAGCCTGTGAAGACTTTTGCAAAGAAATTCTGAATCGTTGCAGCAGTCGACAAAGGCAAGCAACCGATACAAATATCGTCCGAACGGCCACAGCAACCTCAACGGAATTACCGGCAACCCCGACCCGGCTATCGATCATCTCCACGGTACGAACAACCGCCTCGTCCGCAACGTACATTAAGGGAGCTTCGAGCGGGGAATATCCATTCAAGAATGAAGCGAGTGCCGAAAATGTTCCGTAGTCGATGAAGACTCCGGATTTCCGAGTGCCACGAGCCTAAGAGACCGGAAGAAGTCAACAAGAAAGGTGATCCCGACTTTTGCCCTTATCACCGGATGCTTGGACACAAGATAGAAGATTGCATTACCTTCGAAAAGTTGGCTCAACGACAACCTTCGGAAAGGGAATATAACAATTCCAAAGGAGTACATGAAGGAACCCCGGAAAGGAGGTTCCGTCAATGTTGTCTCGGCCGATCCCATCATTCCGATAGATCCCTATACAGGCTGACGATGGATGGACTACCGCTTGGACGAGGTCTTCAAAAAAGATTTTAGACAGCATCCAAACTGCTTCGGTGCGCGCTTCAATTCAAAGTTCGAAACCTGCTAAGCCGACACTTTCACTTGCGATAGAAGAACCACCTCAACTGGAGACGATTGAAGAGAAGAAGAAAATCAACGAAGAAGAAAGGACCGAGGCTCCTAAGGCTAGACTAGGGGCTGCTTATCCTAGGATAGTTGTTTCAGATTCGGGGGAGAAATCCCTCGAACCCACGACTCGTATGATTATCTCGCTCACTTCGGTGGGATCTTATAATGATAAGGGTGATGGAGTTGGCTACGTTTTGACTGTTTCTAACGATTACGTAACTAGCGACAATCCAGACATCGATTTCGATACAAATGACAATTCTCAAATCATACACAATCTCGACGATCACGATGACGATGAAGACATCCATCAAGGAGGCTACGAGAGTTCAATAAGCAATGAATCCATTTGCGAGTTTCGAGGAGCTCCAGTCACAATAGAGTTAGAGCCTTCAGACTCCGAAGCTAATCCGGAAGAACCTGTCATTCCGATTCAGAAAGAAACACCAGCAAGCTCAACACTAGATTCAGAGGAAATTACAGAAGTTAACTTAAGAAGTGGAAGACTCCTACCTCTGAGAATAGGTCCAAAGGACAAAGGAAAGCAGGTGGTTGTTCAAGAAGAACCAACCCGGCGAAGAAATACCCATTCAAGAAGAAGCCGAGATACATGGAAATAAAGTGGACTACAACGTGCTAGCCCATCTTAGGAAACTACCGACCAAGCCGAGCATCTATGATGCTCTCATCTTATCAAAGGAGATGAGAGAAGCTCTGATCAAGGCCTTACTTGATCTAGAAATTTGCTTGGCTCAAATGGCCGGAGATTCCTTAGATGAGGTTTGCTCGTTAAAGGAACAGCGAGGTGTTACCTTCACGGACAATGACCTACTACTTGGGACAGCAGACCACAACCGACCGTTATACATTTCAGTTACAATTGGGAAGTTTACGCTCTCCAGAGTATTGGTGGATCCAGGAACATCAATCAATATAATGAGTCTTCGAACACTAGCATATTTGGAAATTGATGCCCGTGAGCTCGAAGCCGACAAAATGTTATTAAGAGGATTCAACCAGAAAGGAGAAAGAGCCCTCTGATCGATAACACTACTAATGAAGACCGGTGACTTAGCAAAGACAACCGCAAAATTTCACATAATTGATTCAGAAACATCGTTCAACGCTCTACTGGGCCGACCATGGATACATGAAAACAGGATGGTACCATCATCTCTACATCAGTTCATCAAATACTACGATGGAGGGGAACTGCGCATCAAAGGTGACATACAACCATTCTCCGTACATGAGATTGGAATCCATGAAGACGCAGCTTATTATGCACCACCGAAGAAAACAATCTTCTCCAGAGATACCATAACAAATGAAGCAAAGAAAGTTTGGGACAACGAAGAACCTGAAGTTCTAGTCCAACAGTCACTCACCACTCCCTTACGGCGAGATGGTGAAGGTTTCTCCACAACTCGCATCCGAGGTCGAGGCGGGGACGAGGTCGTGGCAGAGACGTTAGGACGGTTGGACGGAGGAAACCGACCATCAATGTCGATTGGGAAGACGAGTTCGAAGAAGAAAAAGAGATCAAACAAGAAGCGGCGACAATAAGTCGGAAGAAGGCGTAATTCAAGATCTCTCTCGAAGATGAGAAGAACGAAGAATATAAATCGATGTACGAGAAGATTAACCACTATGTACATACTATGACCCTGACCCCGATCCATTCTAATAAGATCGAGGGTATGGTGGTCAAAGAGGAACTTAGCAGCGGTGCAAAGCCAATCAAATTCTACCGTGGTGCTCCTTCCTCCAAAACTGAAAATAATGTACAATTTGAAGATGTCACTTCATCAGAATTAATGGAATTACCTTTTGAGTGGTACTCTCCCTGTGTTCAAAATTTAATTCAGCGTGGTTTCTTACCTCGACAAAGGACAAAAGGTCAATCACAACATGTTGAAAATTTATGGAATAACTCCGGTCGTCTACCCAATTCAAAGCATGGTCTCGGATTCGGCACAGTAGGATCAGTTGACGATACTGAATTTTGCTTGGTTGTCACTTGCGACTCTAATGAAAACTGCATGGAAACCACAGAAGAATTTGAAGATTACAAATTGGAGACGCTCCACCAGAATTCGAAGAAGAAATTAAATCTACAATAGATGAGTTAACGGAAGTTAACTTAGGTACTAGCGAAGAGCCTAGACCTACCTTTGTTAGCTCCTTACTCAATAAAGAAGATTCCGAAGAAATAATCAAGTTATTAATGCAATTTAAAGACTGTTTTGCTTGGAGCTACGATGAGATGCCAGGATTAGCTCCAGAGGTCGCGATCCATAAGCTAGGAGTGGATCCTACCACGTCCGGTCGGACTAGGTCCCAGAAGAATGTGTCTAGAAATTGAACAACAAGTCATAGCTGAAGTTAAAAAGCTAATAGACGCTAAATTTGTCCGTGAAGAACAATACCCGACTTGGTTTGCCAATGTGGTACCAGTCAGAAAGAAGAATGGTCAGATCAGAATTTGTGTGGATTTCAGAGATTTAAACAAAGCATGTCCGAAAGATGAATTCCCTCTACCGATCCCAGAATTAATGATGAGGGTAAAGAAAATGCTCTTTACTACCTAAGCCGTCATTTACTTTCGACAGAAATAAGGTATCCCGCAAATGAAAAGCATTGTTTGGCCCTGATCTTCGCCGCTCAAAAGCTCAAGCACTACATGCTTTCTCATAGGGTCAACCTGGTTTCGAAGTTTAATCCATTGCAATACTTGATGACTCGTCCAACACTTTCCGGCGGACTTGCCGGATGGTCGATGATATTATTGCAATTCTATATAACTTTCGTGCCTCTCCGTGCCGTAAAGGGACAAGTCTTAGCGGACTTCCTCGCAGCACACCCTTTGCCGGCGGAATCTCCTCTCGATGACGATTTGCCGGATGAACAACTAATGAGCCTAGAAGACCACGATGATTGACGTTGGGAATTATACTTCGACGGAGCATCTTCGGCACACAAAGACGAAGAATCGCAAGTGATAGTGCCCGGTAAGGCAGGAATCGGGCTAATCTTTATAACACCGGAGCGGGGGATGTTAAGATTCTCCTACCACTTGACAGAGCCATGTACAAACAACAAAGCAGAATACGAAGCCCTCATAACAGAACTGGAATTAGCTATTCAAATGGGGATAACAGACATCAACATCTACGGGGATTCGCAGTTAATCATTCAACAGATCGCCGGACAGTACAGAATTTTTAAACCAAGACTCGAGCAATACTTCCAGTATGCCATACAATTGTTGGAACAAATTCCGAATGTGACGATCTACAAAATTCCCAGAAAAGAAAATGCCTTAGCAGATGCGTTAGCTCGCCTCGCAAAAGAATTTGCCTGTTTGGAAGATGAGTCAGTAGAAGTGTCAGTTCACGGACGTCAGGTCCTATCACAGCTCGATATAGACACAATACACAAATCAGAAAAAGAAAAAGAATCAGTTGCAACGGTGACGAGAAAACACGGAAGATTGGCGACGGCCATTAATGAACTACCACGCAAACAGGAAAGCTACCGGACGATAGGTCTCTAGCCCATCGGATCAAGAAAGAACTCCGTCCTACCCATTAATAAACAACACCTTGTACGGAAGGTCTTTCGATCAAATGTGGCTAAGGTGCCTAAGCGGGTCCGAGGCACGTGAAATTGTTAAAGAGGTGCATTCGGGACTCGTGGCGCTCACCAGTCGGGTCCGAAGATGAAAATGAAAATTAAAAGACTAGGGTACTACTGGCCCTCGATGATGACCAACTGCATGAAAATCGCCAAGAGCTGTCATCAATGCCAAGTGCACGGAGTGGTTCTACACCAACCTCCAAATGTGCTACATCCGACAATTGCATCGTGGCCATTTGAATGTTGGGGCACAGATATAGTGGGTCCAATAGAACCACCATCTTCAAAAGGACATCGCTTCATTCTTGCGGCTACGGATTACTTTTCCAAGTGGGCGAGGCGGTTCCACTCGGGGAAGTGAAAGCACACCACGTGCTACGGTTTTCGAGAACCAAGTTGTCTACCGTTTCGGAGTGCCACGCGAGATCATCTCGGATAATGGGCCGGCATTCGAAGCACACAAATCAATAATTTTGTCGGGAGACATGGAATCGGTCGGCGATATTCAACAATTTACTACCCAAGAGCAAACGGCCTGGTCGAGGCTTTTAATAAAACTCTCGTTCAAATCTTAAAGAAAACTTTGGACGATAATAAGAGAAATTGGCATGAGAAGTTATTAGAAGCCTTATGGGCCTACCGGACAACCTTCGAACTCCTACTCGAAGCTACACCTTACGCTCTAGTGTATGGGTACGAGGCGAGTGTTACCTTTAGAGGTTCGAGCTTCCTTCACTCGAATTACAGTTACAAATAAGATCACGACGGAAGAGAATGCCAAATTACGACTAGAGGAATTAGAAAGCCTGGAAGGTAAAAGCCTTGCAGCGCGACGAGAATTTAGAACTATACCAAGCTAAGATGGTTCAAGCCCATGACAGAGCGAGTCCGCCCAAGAACCTTCAAAGTTGGTGACTTAGTTCTCGTTCTCAAGAGACCTATTCTTGCACACCGCAAGATATGAGGAAAATTTGAACCCACTTGGGAAGGGCCATTTGTGGTTGAAGCGATATACTCGGGAGGTTCCTACCAGCTAGTGAATTGCCGGGGAGAACGACATATGCTTCCGATCAACGGACGATACTTGAAAAAGTATTACGCTACTCGATGTTTCAAAGGAATGAATTCTTCATCCCTAAGAAACACGGGCGAAGTAATTACTTATGACTGGGTCCGAACCCAAAAAATAAAAAATGTGCTAAAATAAATAAAATCATGATAATAAAAGTTTTCCTTGTTTTCTTTTCCAAATCAAAATCTCTTTCCTGATCTTATCCCACTTCATTCCTGTTAAGTTTTAAAATATAAGAGTAATAAAAAAAACTGTCTTTAATAAACATTTTCTTAATGTTCTTATTCTTAGTACAGCCCCTGATCCTTTTCCTTGTCTTTTCGCAGGGAAATGTCGAACGGGCGGTTGGTCCTGAACTTTAGAAATGACGTAAGCCTTGCACTCGATGAAAAGAGGGTGAAAGATGGAGCGATAATCGACATTGACTCGGATTTCGCACCGGTAGGCCTACGATACGAGGAAAGTGGCTGGGTCCCGGTTGACGA
Organism: Papilionanthe hookeriana x Papilionanthe teres; assembly: GCA_022702705.1. Taxonomy (NCBI): domain Eukaryota; kingdom Viridiplantae; phylum Streptophyta; class Magnoliopsida; order Asparagales; family Orchidaceae; genus Papilionanthe; species Papilionanthe hookeriana x Papilionanthe teres. Next base: position 75,774,453 of record CM040434.1, on the reverse strand, counting down.
GAAGAAGCGCCCGGGCGACACGGTGATGAAAGTGGGTGGCCCAAGCCACCAATCCAACGAGCAAGAAAAGAAAGGCAAACACTTAAGAAGATAAGAAAATGAAGTCGCGTAGTCGCTACGGCGGAGGGCAGGCTTGTCAGCGCCGCGCCCACAGAGATTCAAGAAGTTCGAAGAGCTACTCTCACAGCAACGCAACGAAGAAATAAAAATCGCCGTATCCGCAAGATGTTGACCAAACTAGCAGCGGACCAGCGCGACGAGACAGTTGCTACTGCCAGCACATACACTTCAAGGACACCGGTTCACCAGGAACACGAAGAAAGGAGGCCGGCTCCTAGGATAACGAAAGGACCGGGGAAATCTCACAAAGATCGGAAGAAAGAAGACTACCACGCTACCGAGATAGAACCACCAGGTGATGCATGACCTTGTTGCAGAAGCAACCCGGGGGATGTCCCGACGGACATCATCCACAGGAGCCGAGGTATGCGGGGAGAACGTGAAGGGATTGAGCCGTATATCCCACAATACGTCACCGAGCCTCGCCATTTGCAAATTATTCCGGAGTACGAACCGGAAAGAATGCAGAATGTTGAAAAGAAAACCTTTGAATACTTCGAGAGAATCAGAGGCAGAAGGATCAATATACTAGAGGGCCTCGAGTTACATACAGACGTATTCTCGGAATATGAACAACAACAAATCGTGGATTGCATCCGGGATTTGAAAAGAATGGGCCGAGCGGGCCGCCTAAGGGAAAACACCTACTCAGAACCCCGGAGATGGATGCCAGGGAAAGGTAGAATTACAATACAATGCGAATGCTGCTACAACTTTGCGGAGGACAGGAAGGGAAACCCACCGGGAATACTTTGTCATGGGCAAGTGGATCCGATGCCATTAGTCATCAAAAGAATGGTAAAGAGATTGATAACATGGAGGGTACTGCCAGCAGATTGCATACCCAATAGCTGCATTATTAACATCTACAAGCAGGGTGATTGCATACCCCCACACATAGATCACCACGACTTTGTCGGACCTTTACGCACGGTCTCTTTCTCGAATGAGTGTAACATCATGTTCGGATCCGACCTCCGGATAGCGAGGCCCGGGTGAGTTCCGAGGGCCGGTGAAGATACCTTTACCGGTAGGTTCCGTCATGATGCCGACGGGCAACGGAGCGAGATATCGCTAAGCATTGCATACCGGGAGTACCGGTGAAGCGGATCTCGGTTACTTTCGAAGGATGGATGAGAGGAAGACACCTTACCATTTCCGGCCGGACCGGAGCTAGAGAGCCTCCGGCCTTACGAGCTGTGAGCTACATGGAAAATATCACACCTCCAATGTACATCCATACGGCATCCTTGCCAAGGATGGCTTGGAAGGTGATGTTATTGACCATGTACCCCACTATTCAGACATGGATTTTGACAGATGCTTCTTTGGATGGATCGACGAAGATCATACATAGTCCGTTTTGAGTCTACATGGATTGTATGAGATGTATTCCGGATCGAGTTGTATGATGTATCTTCGACATGATTGGAATGAAAGTGACCATGTCACATTTTTGGCCTTCACCTCTTTTGTGCAAATTGACTGGGAAACGCCATTAAAGTTAAATGAAATTCGAACAAAGAACAGAAAAGAAATAAAAAAAAGGAATAAAAGAAAACTTTCCTTAAAAATCTAAAAAAAATGATGAACTCCAAATTAACGATAAAATAAATTTGAATCGTTAAAGGACAAACAAAATGAACACAAATCTCAATCAAATTTCAAATTCAATCTTTCTAGATTTCAAATCAAATCTCAATCAAATTTCAAATTCAATCTTTCCAGAATTCAAATCGAACTTTTGGGTCGAGGATTTTACATCCAAGATTGCATTGCTTTAGGATCCTTTCCCTATCACAATGAAATACATCAAATCAAACTTTTGGGTCGAGGATTTTACATCCAAGACTGCATTGCTTTTTTATTCTTTCCCTATCGCAATGAAATACATCAAATTCAAACTTTTGGGTCGAGGATTTTACATCCAAGACTGCAATGCTTTAGGATCCTTTCCCTATCGCAATGAAATACATCAAATCAAACTTTTGGGTCGAGGATTTTACATCCAAGACTGCATTGCATTAGGATTCTTTCCCTATCGCAATGAAGTACATCAAAATCAAACTTTTGGGTCAAGGATTTTACATCCAAGACTGCATTGCTTTAGGATCCTTTCCCTATTGCAATGAAATACATCAAAATTCAAACTTTTGGGTTGAGGATTTTACATCTGAGACTGCATTGCTTTAGGATTCTTTCCCTAGCGCAATGAAATACATCAAAATTCAAACTTTTGGATTCGAGGATCTTACATCCAAGACTGCATTGCTTTAGGATCCTTTCCCTATCGCAATGAAATACACCAAATCAAACTTTTGGGTCGAGGATTTTACATCCAAGACTGCATTGCTTTAGGATCCTTTCCCTATCGCAATGAAGTACATCAAATCAAACTTTTGGGTTAAGGATTTTACATCCAAGACTGCATTGCTTTAGGATTCTTTCCCTATCGCAATGAAGTACATCAAAATTCAAAATTTTGGGTTGAGGATTTTACATCCGAGACTGCATTGCTTTAGGATTCTTTCCCTAGCGCAATGAAATACATCAAAATCAAACTTTTGGGTCGAGGATTTTACATCCAAGACTGCATTGCTTTAGGATTCTTTCCCTATCGCAATGAAGTACATCAAAATCAAACTTTTGGGTCGAGGATTTTACATCCGAGACTGCATTGCTTTAGGATTCTTTCCCTATCGCAATGAAGTACATCAAAATCAAACTTTTGGGTCGAGGATTTTACATCCGAGACTGCATTGCTTTAGGATTCTTTCCCTATCACAATGAAGTACATCAAAATCAAACTTTTGGGTAGAGGATTTTACATCCAAGACTGCATTGCTTTAGGATCCTTTCCCTATCGCAATGAAGTACATCAAAATCAAACTTTTGGGTCGAGGATTTTACATCCGAGACTGCATTGCTTTAGGATTCTTTCCCTATCGCGATGAAATATATCAAAATTCAAATTCTTGGGGTTGAGGATTTTACATCTGAGACTGCATTGCTTTAGGATCCTTCCCCTATCACAATGAAATACATCAAATTCAAACTTTTGGAGTTAAGGATTTTACATCCGAAACTGCATTGCTTTAGGATTCTTTCCTTATTGCAATGAAATACATCAAATTTAAATTTCTTGGGGTGGAGGATTTTACATCCGAGACTGCATTGCTTTAGGACTCCTTCCCTATTGCAATGAAATACATCAAAATCAAACTCTTGAGGTTAAGGATTTTACATCCAATACCGCATTGCTCTGAGATTTCTCCCCATCGTAATGGTTCAATCCAATCAATTCAATTTTCTTTTGAGGTTGAAGATGTTACATCTAAAACCGCAAAATTCCAATTTTCATTTCAAGTTCGAATCCCTTCAAATTAATTTTGACAAAACATCAATTTAAATTAAAACTCAAGCTAAAATCTAAGCTCACACATCAAAACTTAAATTGAAACAAAATGAAATCTAAATTGAAATTCCCCCAGATCATGTGATTTGGGATCCACCTCCTTTTCCTTTTCCCCAGCGAGAGTTCAGGAATCTCCAATTTCATAGATATACTTGACACTCCCAGGCGGAAGCTCTTCTACTTTGTCCTAAGTTTGTCACTTGGACATCTGTGTTGGTTTTGTTGATTGCTTCAGTCAACACCAATACGCGCGGTGTGCTCCGTCAGCTCACCACACCTATTGGGGGTCCATTTGTTGACCTCATTTTTGATGAGGTCTACTCTTCTTCTTTTAGTACTTAGGATCTAGCCTTAGGCTTTTCCTTTGACTATCTTAGAGGATTAGAATTGAAATCCACCACCTTTTAGAAATTCAAACCACTTCTTAACTCCCTGCAAACTCCACAAACTTGACTGTAGACCCCTAATCACCTAGAGGGTTGAAATCAAATTTGGATGTTTAAAGGATGAGTTCCTATAGGACTCTTTGGCCTTAGGATGCCCACAGGTGGCTCGGTGCGGTGAAGGGGCTGACTTACACACACACTACACTTATACACTACACTTTCACACACCTCCTAAAACCACACCTATACCTAACTTGACCTCCCGACTCATGTAGGTGATTCGCATGGATGGTACTTAACCGCTAAGCCCTTGGGTAAGAGGGTTAGGAACAACATAGTGAATGCCTCAAATGAGTCCCTTCATGGCTCATGTGGGCTTGATATGGCTTCATGGCTCAACCAAAATGATTTTATTCCACTTATATTCACCCAATCTTCAATTTTCCAAATTTTCAATTTTGACCCCCTGGACCCTACACCCGCTTAGCTACAGAAACCCTTGAAACTACCCAAATTTCTCAAAAATTTCCAAATCACCCAAAATTCTCCAAAATAATTCCTAAACATTTCTCTCCACTCAAATTGATCATTCATACCCAAAAATACCAAAAAATCCAAAAATACCTCCCAATACCCTCCAAATACCCAAAATACCCCTCTTGACCTAAAAATCCAAAAATTCCGAAAATTCCCAGAAAATTCCAGAAAATCCAAAATATTCCCAATTTCATTTTGTTCAACTACACCATGGGCCAATTTTGTCAATTTACCCTACTTTTGTCAAAACCCCAATTTGACCCATTTTAACCCTAAGTGAACCCGATGTCGAACCAAGCCTACCCAATTGACCCAAATTCTGGTCCAATTCAATTCTAAACTTTAATTCAACATTCCCAACACCAATCTAGACCAAGCCCAAGTCAATTTGATTAACATTTGGATCGATTTCACTTTTGGCCTTAAAGCCTAATTTGGACCCATGACCCAAACCTAACCCAAACTCACCCAATTCAACTCCAATTAACCCCAAATCTTTTCCAAATCAATCCCAAACATTCCCACAAACAAAACAATAACATGATTTGCCCAACATTTAGACCCCAACCCCACTCAAATTCAACCCCAAAGCTAAAAGGCCCAATTTTGACCTAAACCCGAGCCTAACCCGAAATGAGCCCAGACCCCAAAATCAAAGCCCAACCAAAGTCAAAACCTCTTTGAAACACTCCCATAAACATTTCCCAACATTAATTTTACATCAATTTCAACCCTAGCCCAACATTGGCCCAAGTTAGCCCAATTTGACCTACATTGGCCCATTTACCAAATCAACCCAAATTCAACTCAATTCAAATCCAAACCACCTCAAATTCATTTCAAATCACTCATGTCACATCCCTAAACCAAACCCAACAATTATTTGGCCCAAACTTTGTGTAGGAAAATCATAAAAATAAAATAAAAATACCCTCTTGCTCAGTGAACAGAGGAGAAAAATGTGGAAAAGAAATCATTTAATTTCATCAAGTATTTTATTTTTAATAATTTATTTACTGTCTGCATTATTTTAATTCTCCATGCATGTAGGAAATTCACCATGGCATGTGACCATAGGGCTTTTGAAGCCTCTGAACTTGGGAACATTCCCTGAATTTTCCGAGGCCAGGAGAGCCATCCAATGAAAAGTTATTGATTTTTCAAATTCATGTTACTGTTTTGAGTATTTTAATTCCAATAATTAGCATGTTGTGAAATAAACTCTAGGAAAATTTGGTGATGTCTCTTATGACCAGAGGACCCTAGGAAAAATAGTTTTTGAGTTAACTCATTTGAAATAACCCTAATTGGCTTAAACACCCAAAATAGATCCCTAATTAATTAGAGCCAACCATACATCAAATTGACTTGAAATCAATTCTCCACTGACCTTTAGGATCAGAGGAACCCACCATAAAAATTTGAAGTCGATTGGACTTGGTTAGCCCTATTAAATGGGTTGATTAAGCCAATTTAGACAATTTGAACTTTAAAAATTCATAAATTTCAAAATACTTTTTAAAAATTCACCAAATTGGTTTTGGAGCCTCTCCGATGTCAGGGGAATTTAAGAAAATTAAAATTTTAATTTTCTAAAAAAGTTTATTTTTAATATTATTTTAATATTTTAATAATTAAAAAAATAATAAAAATCACAAAAATAATAAAATTCACCAAAATGTCACATTTTGAATTTTAATCACTTAGGAACAAATCCCATATTTTTCTTAGGTCTATTTAATGAGATATTAAATTTTAAAGCCCTAGGGTAATTTTAAAATTAAAAAAAATGTATTTTCTAACATTTTCACTAAAATAATTCTAATAAATCAAAGAAAAATTAGAAAATTATAAAAATTAATTCTCTGATTTCCTTGATATCAGAGAGATTTTTGAAAAATATAAAATCCATTTTTCAACCTTTATTTTATTTTTAAATTAATTAATACTCCAAAACTTAAAATAATTATAATAAAAATAATATAATTCAAAAAATCACCAAAATTGGTCCAAGTGGTCCTCTGGTCATTAGGAATGCCCCATAATTTCTTTAAGGATAGAAACTTTCCCTTGGTCATATTATTAAATTTTCCTTGGAAATTCCTATTTTCCACCAAAAATAATTACATAATTAAATTAAATACAGAAAAATCATATTTTCTCCTCTTATGTCTTTATTGACATATGAGTGAAGTCACATAAAAATTTCAAGTTCATTTAAGCTCAATTTAGTGAGTTATGAAATTATTAAGCTTGAAGGGCAAAATGGTAATTAAAATTTTAACCCTTAATTAAAACTTTAGGTTTAATAAAATTAACAAGTAAAATATTTGATCTTAATCTGATTTGGATGATTGAAATTTAAATAATTAAAGGGTAGAAACCTATTAAATAATTTTAAAATAATTGAAATAAACCTTAATTCAATAATTGATTAAATTTGGAAGAAATAATAAAATTGGAATTATTAAAATAGGGATATTATTAGGAAGAGATTTATTCTTTAATTTAAAAATCCCTAAATTAATCATCTCGATAATATTTAATTCCTAATTAAAAATGATAACTCAAATTTAAAATTTTAAAATGTTAAAGGACTAATCATTAAATTAAATTAAAAAGTTAAATTATTAAACTCTTTTTAAATTTTCAATTAAATTGAAATCAAAAATAAAAATAAATTAAAGATTAAACTAAATTAAATTAAAACAAATTAAATTAAATTAAATTAAATTAAATTAAACTAAATTAAATTAAAAAAAATTAAATTAAATTAAATTAAATTAAATTAAACTAAATTAAATTAAAACAAATTAAATTAAATTAAATTAAATTAAATTAAATTAAATTAAATTAAATTAAATCAAATTAAATAAATAAATTAAGTTAAATTAAATTAAACTAAATTAAATTAAAACAAATTAAATTAAATTAAATTAAGACAAATTAAATTAAATTAAATTAGATTAAATTAAATTAAATTAAAATTAAATCAAATTAAATTAAATAAAAGGAAATTAAATCAAATTAAACTAAATTAATTTAAAATCAAATCGAAACTAAATTGAATTAAATTAAATTAAATTAAAATTAAAATTAAATTAAATTAAATTAAAGTTAAATGAAATTGAATTAAAAAAAACATTACCTAAGACATAAAGAAATTAAATATAAAGCAACTTGAACATTATTCCAAATTTAAACCCTTTAACTGAAGTTAAACTAAATCATAAACCATTTGAACACTAATTTGCCCTCGAGAGCTTTGGTTATCATAACTCCTAAACAGAAAGTTAAATGAAATGCTACTTCACTTATAGGATATTCGAATGTCACAGTTCATCTGAGCAAGATAACAACAAAACTTGAATTCCGGATGATTAATTCATTTGTATAATTAAATTCATTTGGACTTAAAACGATCCACAGAAATATTGAAAAGATGTTTAAGATTTGTCTTAAGAACTTCCTCGATATGATAGGATGTTCATAAGAACAATTGAACTTAATTATTCTTTGATGAAGAAAATCGTCCTCGAACCAAAACACAAAGACCTAGACGTCATAGGAAATGACTAGTTATAGGATTAGGAATTTGGTAGAAAACCATAACCCTTCCCTTAGCTTTACCTAGGAACTTGTTTAAATATTCTAATTGTGTTTTAAGTGCAGCTTGGGATGACGGGAAGACCCTCAGGGTACGCTTTTATTTTATTGCAATTTACATTATTGCAATTTCTTTAATTGCATCGCACTTACTTTTTCTTGCATGATAAACAACTGTTGCATGAAAACCCACACCTTTAGGATAGTCCCTAAAACTGAAACCAAAACTAAATTAAAAGTCATTACAAGATAAAATTCAAGGCCACAACATTTCAAAATATAAAACAACTCAAAATTTAATCACAAACAGAACACAAAACTACAATTACAACTAAATTAAAACGTCTCGTTGGATGATCGGGAATACCTCGGATGATGTAACCTACGTGTTGCTAACGGGATTTCCACGTTCTAAATGAAAGTGTGGAACTCATTCAGTTGAGTTTAGCAAATTCATCTGGACTAAGTGAATCCAATAAAAATAACGGTGCGGAAGGATGGAGCAGTGGGATCTTAACCGGTGTCGTTATAATCAACTTTAAGATTTGTTTTAATTAAAACACAAAAACACTTGGAAATTAAGACTTCTCTAAACCAAAACACTTCTCTCATCTCCGATTTATGACTTCTAAAACTAAACTTCGCAACAACGAGGAGCTTGGAGCATGGTGGGCGGCACGACCATCGTCGTCGGCAAAACTTGAATCTACATCAGCAAAACTTTCCTAGAATTAAACGACAAAGCCATAGGACTTCGAGGTAGTTTGCCTAGTGCAACATAAATCCTCAACCTTTTGTTAGGCATTTGCATTGTAAATTAAGCCCTAACCGGTCTTAGGACTCCGAGGTAGTCATTTGATACGACATAAACCCTCACATCTTCCAGGCCATTTGTATGATCATGTCATACGGATATAAGTCCTAATTAACTAAAACTGGCAAGATCAAAACATTAAATAAACATTAGGACTTTCCTAAATCCAAGCGAAACAATAGGATAGTCGGGGAATTGCGAAGTTCGCTTCGAATGCGTGATTTCTCCTACCTTTCTTCCTTTGAATTCCCAAAACAAAATGCTCCAAATTTGATCCATTCCACTATCGAAATTCCAAAATTCAATCCCTTGAAAACTTAAACTTTGAAATTCTTGAGAGCAGAACTACTGATTATTATCGAGAGTTTTCTTAGGTGATTCCTGTCACTTAAGATGTAATTAACTATAGGGGATTGCCCTTATAGGGAATTTTAAAGAACCCAGGTAATATAAACCCTGCTTAATTCATTTATAATAAGCAGGGGAACTTGTCGGCTTATAAAATTGGTTCGCAGACCAAACGGATGTCACAAATCTTCTAGTTTATTTAATCGAGCCCCATCGTCAAGCAGTGTGCCTATTCTTTGGGATAGATACACGGTTTGTGGTGCGGTGCTCGTTTATATAAACTATTTGGGATGTGAGATCGGTTTGATTTCATATCTTAAAATCTTCAAATTTAAAATTATTTTCAAAGTCAAATACTACTTTTTCAAATTATTTATTTAAATTAAATTAAAAATTTGCCGCACAATTTCCGTTAGGCGACCCCCTTTTTCAAAATAAAACACACAACCTAAAAAAATATGCCGACAGTAATGCTCGAGTTTTGGCTTTAAGATTCTGTATTGTCCTGCGACCTGTTGAATGATCAACTGAGAATCTCCGTAGATGTTGATATTTGTTATTCCCATTTGAATGGTCAGTTCTAGTCCTGTTATGAGGGCCTCGTATTCTGCCTCGTTGTTTGTGCACGGTTCTGTTAAATGGTAGGAGTATCTTAATATCCCCCGCTCCAATGTTATAAAGATTAGTCTGATTCCTGCCTTACCGGGCACTATCGTTTGCAATTCTTTGTCTTTCCGTACTAAGGACGCTCCGTCGAAGTATAGTTCCCAAAGTTGATTATCAGCGTCTTCTAGGCTCATTATCTGCTCGTCTGGCAAATCGTCATCGAGAGGCGAATCTGCCGGTAAAGGGTTTGCTGCAAGGAAGTCAGCTAGCACTTGTCCCTTTACGGCATGGAGAGGAACGAAAGTTATGTCAAATTGCAATAGTATCATCGACCACTGGAAAGTACGCCGGAAAGTGTTGGACGGGTCATCAAATATTGCAACGGATTAACTTTCGAGATAAGGTTGACCTTATGAGAGAGCATGTAATGCCCGAGTTTACGTGCGGCGAAGATCGGGGCCGAAGCAATGCTTCTCGATTGGAGGATACTTTACTTCCATCGGAATCGAACGACGGCATAAGTAGTAGAGAGCATTTTATTTTCCCTCATCATTGACACAGGCTAGCGGGGCTCCATGGGAGTCGTCCAGAGCCGTGGTATAAAGTATCGATGGTACACTGAGGCCGGGGCTGCTAAGACGGGAGGTGTCATTAAGTATTGTTTAATGTCCTCGAAGGCCCGTTGGCATTTTTCTTCCCAAACGAATTTGGCGACCTTTTTAACTAATGCCGAGAAGGGCTGACACCTACCTGACAAGTTTGAGATAAAGCATCGAAGATATGCCAGCTTCCCTTGAAAGGATCGTAGCTGTTTTAAGGTTTTGAGAGGCGGCATCTCTAATGTAGCTTTAATCTTTTCTGGATTAATTTCAATCCCATGATGTCGGACAACAAATCCTAAGAATTTCCTGGAGGTAATGCCGAAGGCGCATTTTAAGGGATTCATCTTAAGGTTGTATTATCTTAGTCGCTCGAAGACAATTCTCAAATCATATAGGTGATCTTCCTTCAGTTTGCTTTTGATGACCACATCATCTACATAGCACTCAACTTGGTTGTGAATGAGCTCATAAAAAATCTTTGTCATCGCTCTTTGGTATGTTGCTCCTGCGTTCTTTAGTCCGAATGGCATTCTTGTGTAGCAATACACTCTGATTGGTGTTCTGAATGTCGTGAGCTTTTCGTCTTATGGTGCCATCTTTATCTGGTTGTATCCTGAAGATCCATCCATGAAAGAGAATATTTCATGTGTTGAAGCGATGTCGATCATTAATTCTGGGATTGGCAGTGGAAATTCATCCTTTGAACATGCTTTGTTCAAGTCTCTGAAATCCATGCAGATTCTAATCTGACCATTCTTCTTCCTGACTGGTACCACATTGGCTAGCCAAGTTGGGTATTGTTCTTCACGGACAAATTTAACGTCTATTAGCTTCTTAACTTCAGTTATGACTTGTTGTTCAATTTTCAAACGCATTCTTCCGGAAGCTTGTCGACTGGAACGGAAGTAGGATCCACTCCTAGCACATGTAGCTGCGACTTCGGAGCTAATCATGGCATTTCATCATAACTCCAAGCAAAACAGTCCTTGAATTCCATTAGTAGCTTGATTATTTCCTCATAATCTTCTTTATTGAGTAAGGAGCTAACAAATGTTGGTCTAGGCTTTTCGCTAGTACCTAAGTTAACTTCCATTAACTCATCTATTGTAGATTTGATTTCTTCTTCGAACTACGGTGGAGCGTCTCCAATTTCCAGATCTTCAAGCTCTTCTGTAGTTTCCAAGCAGTCTTCATTAGGTTCACAAGTGACAACCAAACAAAATTCCGTATCGTCAACTGAACCTACTGTGCTAAATCCGAGACCATGTTTTGAATTGGGAGGCTGACCGGCATTATTCCATAATTTTTCAAAGTGTTGAGATTGGCCTTTTGTCCATTGTCGAGGTAAGACACCACGCTGAATTAAATTTTGAACACAGGGAGAGTACCACTCAAAAGGTAATTCCATTAATTCGGAAGAAGTGGCATCTTCAAATTGTACATCATTTTCAGTATTGGAAGAAGAAGTGCCACGGTAAATTTTGATTGGCTTTGCACCGCTGCTATGTACTTCTTTGACCACCATACCTTCAATCTTATTAGACTGGATCGGGGTCAGGGTCATAGTATGTACATAGTGGTTAATCTTCTCGTACATTGATTTGTATTCTTCGTTCTTCTCATCTTCGAGAGAAATCTTGAATTGTGGTTTCTTCCGGTTTATTGCAGCTGCTTCTTTCTTGACTTCCTCTTCTTCCTCAGAGCGGTTCTCCCAATCAACGTTGATCACCGGCTTTTACGTCCAAGCTGTCCCGGTGTCTCTTCCACGACCTCGTCCCGGCCTCGACCTCGATGCGAGTTACGGAGAAACCTTCACCATCTCGCCGTAAGGGAGTGGTGAGTGATTGTTGGACTAGAACTTCAGGTTCTTCATTGTCTCTAATTTCTTTTGCTTCATCTGGCACGGTGTTTCTGGAGAAGATTGTTTTCTTCGGAGGTGCGTAATAAGTTGCATCTTCATGGATTCCAATCTCATGTACGGAGAAAGGTTGCAAATTACCTTTAATGCATTGTTCTCCTCCTTCATAGTATTTTATGCACTGATGCAGAGACGATGGTACCATCCGGTTTCATGGATCCATGGTCGGCCCAGTAGAGAGTTGAACGATGTCTCAGAGTCAATTATGTGGAATTTCGCGGTTGTCTTTGCTAAGTCACCGGTCTTCATTAACAGTGTTATTGATCCGAGGGCTCTTTCTCCTTTTTGGTTAAATCCTCTTAGTAACATCTTGTCCGCTTCAAGCTCGCGAGCATCAATTTCCAAGTATGCTAGCGTCCGAAGATTCATTATGTTGATTGACGCTCCTGGATCCACCAATACTCTGGAGAGCGTAAACTTTCCGATTGTGACTGAAATGTACAACCGTCGGTTGTGATCGGTACGTCCCAAGTAGTAGATCATCGTCCGTGAAGATAACACCTCGTCGTTCCTTTAACGAGCAAACCTCGTCTAAGGATTCTCACGCCATCTGAGCTAAACAAATCTCTGGATCAAGTAAGGCCTTAATCAGAGCTTCTCTCATCTCTTTTGATAAGATGAGAGCGTCGTAGATGCTCAGTTTGGCTGGTATTTTCCTAAGATGGGCTAGCACGTTATAGTCCACTTTGTTACCATGTGTCTTAGTTTCTTCCCGAATGGGCAATTCTTCTGCTGGGGTTGATTCATCATGAACAACCACCTGCTTTCCTTTGTCTTTTGGACCCGTTCTCGGAGGTAGAACCCTTCTGCTCCTTAAATTGACTTATGTGATTTCTTCTGAATCTGGTACTGAGTTTACTGGTATCTCCTTTTGAATCGGCATGACAGGTTCTTCTGGAGTCTCTTCAGAATCTGAAAGCTCTAACTCTATTGTGATTGGAGTTCCTTGGAATTCACAAATAGATTCATTGCTTGTTGAACTTTCGTAGCCTTCTTGATGAATGTCTTCTTTGTCATCGTTATTGTCGAGGTTGTGTATGATTTGAGAATTGTTATTGGTATCGAAATCGGGATCTGGATTAGATTGGTTGTCGTTAGTTACGTAATTGTTAGAAACAGTCAAAACGTAGCCAACGCCATAACTCTTATCATTATAAGATCCTGTCGGAGCGAGCAAATAATCATACAGAGTCAGAGGTTCGAGGAATTTTTCCCCGAATCGGAAACAACCATCCTAGGATAAGCAGCCCCTAGTCTAGCCTTAGGAGCCTCGGTCCTTTCTTCTTCTACGATCTCCTTCTTTTCTATGATCTTTTCTTCCTGGGGTGGTTCTTTAATTGCAAGCGATAGCGCCGGCTTGACAGGTTTCAAACTTTGAATTGAAGCACGCGCCAAAGCGGTTTGGATGCGATCCAAAATTTTCTTCGATGACTTCGTCCAAGCGGTATGGATGCGATCCAAAATTTTCTTTGATGACTTCGTCCAAGCGGTACTCCATCCATCATCGATCGTGTAAGGGTCTATCGGAACAATGGGATCCGTTGAAATAACATTGACAGAACCTCCTTTCTGGGGTTCTTTCATGTATTCCTTTGGGATCGTTATGTTCCCTTTTCGGAGATTGTTGTCAAGCCAACTTTTGATGGTGATGCAATCCTCTATCTTATGTCCAAGCATCTGGTGGTAAAGGGCAGTAGTTGGGATGGTCTTTCTTATTAACTTCTTCTGGCTTCTTGGAAAAAATCCGAAGTCTTCATCAAACTGTGGAACATCTTTGGCACTGCCTCATTCTTGAATGGATATTCTCTATTTATAAGCTCCTTTAACGTGCGGCTGTGGGCGAGGCGGTTGCTCATATTGTTGAGTTGGCTGATAACCGGGTTGAGGTTGTTGGTAGTTCTGCTGAGGTTGTTGATAGCTGGGCTGCGGCTGCTCCGACTGTATTTGCATTGGCTATTTGCCCTTATCAACTGTCGCGACGATCCCGTATTTCTTTTCAAATGTCTTCTCAGGCTTCTGTTTGTCTGTTTTGTCGACGAAACTTAGTTGCTTCGCTTCCTCTTGCAAGCTTCCGACCTTGCTTAACAACTTCTCGAAAGTCTTAATCGTAAATCCCTTAAGGAGAAGTGCTATCGGGCCGTGAATGCTTTTAAGCAAGATACCGCAGCTGCATCTTTGCTCTTGTAGGCTGTGGCTCACACATCATGCTTAGATTTCTCCATCGAAGTATGTAGTCCACTAAAGTTTTGTTCGGTTTCGTTTCTCCACCACTAAGTCACCGATGGTGATATGGTGCTTGAGCTCGACAAGCCGTTTCACGAAGAGGTTTTCTAATTACGAAAATGTCTTTACCGAACCGTTCGGTAACTGCGCATACCAATCGAAGGCGATCCACGACGAGTCGGCGACGGGTTGTCGGAAGAGTAAGGCGTCACTTTCACCAGCGTTGCAACAACTAGCGTGAAAATGTGCAACATGCTGTCAAGGATTTCCGGTACCATCAAAAGTCTTGAACAGAGGTGGTACGAAGCCTTTTGGGTATTGTACTACATCAAATTCTTCGGGGTAAGGTCTACCCGTCTAAATAGATGCTCCGCTCTTAGAGTGTGCTAAGGCTTCTCGCACCTGCTGTTTTACCATGTTCTTGATGTCTTTCTCTGGAATCATATTCTGAGTAGAGTCTTTCTTCGAGTGATCGTCTCCGGTTAACGGATGTAATCTCTTTTCCTCCGTACGTAATATGAATAACTTATGGAGGCGTTTCTCTTGGGGGTTGAGCCTGACTCTAAAGAGTGGCTAAGGCTGCAGCCATCTCTTCCATCCTTTTCGCCATTTGAGAGATTGTATCATCTTTTTCTCGAATTAGTGCTCTTAATGCTTCCGGTTCATCTCTCTCCGTAGCTGTCGGGGCACCTTGCGAAGCTGACGATGCTCGTGTCTCAACCATGTTGATCTCCACATATTCGTCATCCATGAACTCTGACGAGTCAACTTCATCTCCAAACTCTTCTTCTCTTTCTCTTGCTAATCGTTGAATGTCGATTCTTAGCTTTTCCATAGCGTCCTCCAATGGTCTTTTTCGTGCGGTTTCGTAGTTATCATGTGATGGTTGTTGGATTTCCTTCTTGAGAGTCCCCTTCATTGCGGTGGCGCTCTCTTCGGACTCGAGTCTCCTGACGAGACTTTCCTTTTCAGGTCGTTGTTTCGGTCTTAATTGGCCAGTAGTAGGACGCCATACCATCCTTCTAGCGGCGAAGGCCTAGGGACCGGATGGTACCGTCGGTCGAATGCTTGGAAGGTGGTATCCTCCACGATCTGTAAACCTCGAAACAACAACGAGGTGGACTAGCCTTCATCTTCTTATTCAGCTTTTACGTGGCAATAACGGGTTCTACTCGCGGCCCGAGACGGGACTTGGGCGGCACCCGCCCTATTCTTCTTAAAATCACCGATACGGGACATTTCTCTTTCTTTGCTAACTTCTCATCACGAGTACGTAGTCGGGCAAATGGTGTAATCCTAGCCCTTTTCTTTCGAGTTGTCGCTATAGTATGCGGGTCGAGGTAATGTAGAAGCAATCTTGCGGACATTTTCCTCGTCAGCTGCGGTGGAGAGGGGATGGAATCTACTCCCTTCCAAAAGCGGTGTATACTCAGGCAATGGTATGTACTTAGGTAGTGGTGTGTACTCAAAGATTTCGTCTAAGAAAGCGACTTCAGCAGCCCTGGCTTTTCTGGCAACCTTCCTACCTCTGTTTCTCCTCTGAGTCCGTGTTAGGGGTGGAACCCTTGAGCTGGACCCAATTTCGAAAACAGAAGGTCTTGCACGGAAATTTGTACCCTCCACGGTAACAATCTCATTACAAATTTGAACTTCCTGTTGACCTCATTTTTGATGAGGTCTTCTCTTCTTCTTTTTAGTACTTAGGATCTAGCCTTAGGCTTTTCCTTTGACTTTCTTAGAGGACTAGAATTGGGACCCACATTTTAGAAATTCAAACCACTTCTTAACTCCTCGAAACTCCATGAACTTGACCGTAGACCCCTAATCACCTAGAGGGTTGAAATCAAATGTGGAAGTTTAAAGGATGAGTTCCTATAGGACTCTTTGGCCTTAGGACTGTCCTGGGTGGCCTGGTCTGGTGAAGGGGCTGACTTACACACACACTACACCTATACACTACACTTTCACACACCTATACCTAACTTGACCTCCTAACTTATGTAGGTGATTTACATGGATGGTCCTTAACCCCTAAGCCCTTGGCTAAGAGGGTTAGGAACAACATAGTGGATACCTCAAATGAGTCCCCTCATGGCTCATGTGGGCTTGATATGGCTTCATGGCTGAACCAAAATGATTTCATTCCACTTACATTCACCCGATCTTGATTTTCCAAATCTTGATTTTCCAAATCTTCAATTTTCCAAATCTTCAATTTTCCAAATCTTCAATTTTCAAAATCTTCAATTTTCCAAATCTTCAATTTTCCAAATCTTCAATTTTCCAAATCTTCAATTTTCCAAATCTTCAATTTTCCAAATTTTCAATTTTTGACCCCCGGGACCCTACACCCGCTTAGCCTACCCAAAACCCTTGAAACTACTCAAATTTCTCAAAAATTTCCAAATCACCCAAAATTCTCCAAAATCATCCCTAAACATTTCTCTCCACTCAAATTAACCATCCATACCCAAAAATACCAAAAATTCCAAAAATACCTCCCAATACCCTCCAAATACCCAAAATACCCCTCTTGACCCAAAAATCCAAAAATTCAGAAAATTCCCAGAAAATTCCACAAAATCTCAAATATTCCCAATTTCATTTTGTTCAACTACACCATGGGCCAATTTTGTCAATTTACCCTACTTTTGTCAAACCCCCCAATCTGATCCATTTTAAACCCAAAGTGAACCCAATGTCAAACCAAACCTACCCAATTGACCCAAATTTTGGTCCAATTCAATTCTAAACTTCAATTCAACATTCCCGAAACCAATCTAAACCAAATCCAAGTCCAATTTGATTGACATTTGGATCCAATTTCACTTTTGGCCTTAAAGCCCAATTTGGACCCATGACCCAAACCTAACCCAAACTCACCCAATTCAACTCCAATTAACCCCAAATCTTCTCTAAATCTTCCTTAACATTCCCACAAACAAAACACTAACATGATTTGCCCAACATTTAGACCCAAACCCTACTCAAACTCAACCCAAAGCTAAAAGGGCCAATTTTGACCTAAACCCAAACCTAACCCAAATAAGCCCAAACCCCAAAATCAAAGCCCAACCAAAGTTAAAACCTCTTTGAAACACTCCCATAAACATTTCCCAACATTAATTTTACATCAATTTCAACCCTAGCCCAACATTGGCCCAAGTTAGCCCAATTTGACCTATATTGGCCCATTCACCAAAGAAGCCCAAATTCAACCCAATTCAAACCCAAATCACTCCCAATTTGCTCCAAGTCACTCATAACACATCTATGAGCTAAACCCAACAATTATTTGGCCCAAGCCTTTACCAAAATTTCCTCCTAAAATCCATTTTAAAATTCAAAAAGCCCACTTCCCTTAAACCATTTTAAAAGCCCATTTTCACCAAATACAAAAGCCCAAAATTGGCCCTAAAGCCCACATGACAATTTCTTTTCATCATACCTTTAATTGATATCATCCCTAAGTTTCAAAATCATCATTAAACCATTCCAAATCAAGCTTCATACAAATTTCCATCAAATTACCAAAAATTTCTAAAATCCATTTTCATGAAATTGACCAAGCTTTTCCCCAAGCCAAAGACAAGCCATGCAAGCCATGGACAAGCCACATGAAGCCATGGAAGATTTGACATGTGATCAAGCCATTAATGGAAAAAGGGGGAACCCCTTTCCTAACCCTCCCTTGAGCAATTTTAACCCTTTTTTATGCAACACCTAAACCCAAAATTTACTTAAACCAAGTTGATAGGGACTTCACCACTCCATCTCAGCTAGCCTATCTGAATCCCCACACCACCCAAAGCCCCTTGGAGGGTGCACCATGCCCAAAACCATGGGTTGACCCAAATTAAACTAAAATGATCCCTTCCCCCTTTTACTTTGATTCAACACCTTTACACATGGCCAACTGCAATTGACTGCACTAAACCCCAACCACGACCCACTGGACACGAGGGTGACCCATGCACGTCGGCCCGGCCGCTCAGGTCGCTGAAAACTCCATGGCCGAGACATGGGAGGAGCCAAACTTTGGAATTCCACCTTCGCCGGGCTGCCCCATGCCCAAAGGCCACCATAGGCTGTTACTGCCCTTGACCTAGCAGATGATCTCAACCCTTGGCCATCCCCGCGAGGCTCTCCAACCACCTCTATTTAAACACCACCCCTCTCGGCCATGAGAGGTCTTGAACAAACCTTAAGGAAACTGCGCCAAAATTGTTCCGAGACTACTCCCCACACATGCATCATTTGATCCCCAGCTGAATTCCGGCCCCAATTCCCTCCAGCACGAGCTCAATTTTGAGCTCAAACTTTAGCCCAAAACCAGGACACTTCTTCACGGTGGATCGATCTTCAAATTGATTGGTCCTACACCTTCACCGGACCAAGAGGAGAAGTTTCCCCATTGAAAGCCCCATCTCCAGGGCCACCCGGTTACTCCAGGCCTCAAGCTTTGTGATCGAGCGTGGTTGAAATCATACTTAGGCTATTCACCGGACTGGGAGACTTCATGCGGAGCTTGCGGGATCCAATCGAAGGTGACACAACCCTCGGATTGAAGCCACACTTCTCGAGCAAAGCTATGAGCTAATTCTTCATCCCGAGCTTACGGAGATTCTCCATTTCAAATGCTTTAATTTCAATGCATGATCACCATATAGATGTGTTCGTCTCTTCAAGACGAATCCATAGAGCACAAGAACACCAAAATCCGTTAAGTATTGAGTGAGTTCTTAGGGTTTTAGTGTGGACGGCTCTCGGGTGAGGACGCTTGGGGACGATGAACGGATGCCGTTCATTTAATACACGCGCGAACGGACGGCCAGGATCGCGCCGGATCAGGAGATGGAACGACACAGCGGGCCCCTGGAGCGCTGAGTCGGATGGCGGCGTCGAATCAGAGAGCGCCACGCGGCGTTTCGGAGCTGCCGAGGTTGACGCGGCGCCGCGTGGATAAATAGAAAATTAGGGTATTTTTTTATTTATTTAATTCCATAAACTTCAAAAATCTATAACTTTGTGTAGAAAAATTAGAAAAATAAAATAAAAATACCCTCTTGCTCAGTGAATAGAGGAGAATAATGTGGAAAAGAAATCATTTAATTTCATCAAGTATTTTATTTTTAATAGTTTATTTACCCTCTGCATTATTTTAATTCTCCAAGCATATAGGAAATTCACCATGGCATGAGACCATAGGGCTTTTGAAGCCTCTGAATTTGGGAACATTCCCTGAATTTTCCAAAGTCAGAGGCCATCCCTATGAGAAGTTATTGATTTTACAAATTCATGTTACTGTTTTGAGTATTTTAAATCTAATAATTAGCATGTTATGAAATAAATTCTAGGAAAATTTGGTGATGTTTCTTATGACTAGAGGACCCTAGGAAAAATAGGTTTTGAACTAGTTCATTTAAAATAACCCTAATTGGCTTAAACACCCAAAATAGGTCCCTAATTAATTAGAGCTAACCATACATCAAATTGACTTGAAATCAATTCTCCACTGACCTTTAGGATTAGAGGAACCCACCATAAAAATTTGAAGTCAAATGGACTTGGTTAGCCCTACTAAATGGGTTGGCTAAGCCATTTAGGCAATTTGAACTTAAAAATTCATAACTTTCAAAATACTTTTTAAAAATTCACCAAATTGGTTTTGGAGCCTCTCTGATATCAGGGGAATTTAAAAAAAATAAAATTTCAATTTTCTAAAAAATTTAATTTTTTGCATTATTTTAATATTTTAATAATTAAAAAATAATAAAAATCATAAAAATAATAAAATTAACCAAAATGTCACATTTTAAATTTTAATCACTTAGGAACAAATCCCATATTTTTCTTAGGTCTATTTAATGAGATATTAAATTTTAAAGCCCTAGGGTAATTTTAAAATTAAAAAGAAATGTATTTTCTAGCATTTTCACTAAAATAATTATAATAAATCAAAGAAAAATCAGAAAATTGTAAAAATTGATTCTCTGATTTCCTTGATATCAGAGAGAGTTTTGAAAAATATAATTTTCATTTTTCAACCTTTATTTTATTTTTAAATTAATTAATACTCCAAAACTTAAAATAATCATAATAAAAATAATATAATTTAAAAAATCACCAAAATTGGTCCAAGTGGTCTTCTGGTCATTAAGAATGTCCCAATATTTTCTTAAGGACAGAAACTTTCCCTTGGTCATATTATTAAATTTTCCTTGGAAATCCCTATTTTCCACCAAAAATAATTACATAAATAAATTAAATACAGAAAAATCACATTTTCTCCTATCATGTCTTTATTGGCATATGAGTGAAGTCACATAAAAATTTCAAGTTCATTTAAGCTCAATTTAGTGAGTTATGAAATTATTAAGCTTGAAGGGAAAAATGGTAATTAAAATTTTAACCCTTAATTAAAACTTTAGGTTTAATAAAATTAACAAATAAAATATTTGATCTTAATCTGATTTGGATGATTGAAACTTAAATAATTAAAGGGTAGAAACCTATTAAATAATTTGAAGATAATTAAAATAAACCTTAATTAAAAAATTGATTAAATTTGGAAGAATAATAAAATTGGAATTATCAAAATAGAGATATTATTAGGAAGAGATTTATTCTTTAATTTAAAAATCCCTAAATTAATCATCTCATTAATATTTAATTCCTAATTAAAAATAATAATTCAAATTTAAGTTTTAAAATGTTAAAGGACTTAATCATTAAATTAAATTAAAACGTTAAATTATTAAACACTTTTTAAATTTTCAGTTAAATTAAAATTAAAAATAAAATTAAATTAAAGATTAAATTAAATTAAATAAACAAATTAAATTAAATTAAATTAAATAAATAAATTAAATTAAATTAATAAATTAAATTAAATTAAATTAAATTAAATTAAAAAATGTTAAATTAAATTAAATTAAATTAAATTAAAACATATTAAATTAAATTAAATTAAATTAAATTAAATTAAATTAAAATTAAATCAAATTAAATTAAATCGAAAGAAGTTAAATTAAATTGAATTAAGTTAAATTAAATCAAATTAAATTAATTTATATCAAATCAAACTAAATTGAATTAAATTAAATTAAATTAAATTAAATTAAATTAAATTAAATTAAATTAAAATTGAATTAAATAACATCACTTAAGACATAAAGAAATTAAATATAAAGCAACTTGAACACTTATTCAAATTTAAATCCTTTAAGCGAAGTTAAACTAAATCCATAAATCATTGGAGCACCAATTTGCCCTCGAAAACCTTTATTATCATAACTCCTAAGTAGAACATTAAATGAAATGTTACTTCACTCATAGGATATTCAAATGTCATAGTTCACTCGAAGCAAGATGACAAAGCTTGAATCCCGGACGATTAATTCATTTGTATAATTAAATTCATTTGGACTTAAAACAATCTTAGAATTATTGAAAAGATGTTTAAGATTTGTCTTAAGCACTTCCTCGATATGATAGGATGTTTATAAGAACAACTGAACTTAATTATTCTTTGATGAAGAAAATCGTCCTCAAACAAAAACACAAGAACCTAGACGTCATAGGAAATGAGTAGCTATGGGATTAGGAATTTGGTAGAAAACCATAACCCTTCCCTTAACCTTACCTAGGAACTTGCTTAAATATTCTAATTGTGTTTTAAGTGCGGCTTGGGATGACGGGAAGACCCTCCGGGTACGCTTTTATTTTATTGCGATTTACCTTATTGCAATTTATTTAATCGCATCGCACTTACTTTTCTTGCATGATAAACAATGCATGTTGCATGAAAACCCACGCCTTTAGGATAGTCCACTAAAGCTGAAACAAAAACTAAATTAAAAGTCATTGCAAGGTAAAATTCACGCATACAACATTTCGAAATATAAAACAACTCGAAATTTAATCACAAACGGAACACAAAACTACAATTACAACTAAATTAAAACGTCTGTTGGA
Source organism: Papilionanthe hookeriana x Papilionanthe teres (assembly GCA_022702705.1). NCBI lineage: Eukaryota > Viridiplantae > Streptophyta > Magnoliopsida > Asparagales > Orchidaceae > Papilionanthe > Papilionanthe hookeriana x Papilionanthe teres. The sequence goes on along the minus strand of CM040434.1, from coordinate 75,751,901 downwards.
TGATCGGGAATACCTCGGATGATGTAACCTACGTGTTGCTAACGGGATTTCCCGGGGTCTAAATGAAAGTGTGGAACTCATTAAGTTGAGTTTAGCAAATTCATACGGGACTAAGTGAATCCGATAAAAATAACGATGCGGAAGGATGGAGCAGGTGGGATCTTAACAGGTGTCGTTATAATCAACTTTAAGATTTGTTAAAAAACACAAAAAACACTTGGAAATTAAGACTTCTCTAAACCAAAACACTTTTCTCATCTCCCGATTCATGACTTCTATAACTAAACCTCTGCTGACAACGAGGAGTTTGGAGCATGGTGCGCGGCACGGCCATCGTCGTCGGCAAAACTTGGATCTACATCGGCAAAACTTTCCTAGAATTAAACAACAAAGCTATAGGATTTCGAGGTGGTTGCACTAGTGCGACATAAATCCTTAACCTCTTCGTTAGGCATTTGCATTGCAAATTAAGCCCTAGCCGGACTTAGGATTCCGAGGTAGTCGTCAGATACGACATAAACCCTCGCATCTTCGAGGACTATTTGTATGGTTTTATCATACGGATATAAGTCAAATTAATTAAAATTGGCGAAATCAAAACATTAAATAAATATTAGGACTTTCCTAAATTCAAACGAAACAATAGGATAGTCGGGAAATTACCGAAGTTTGCTTCGAATCTGTAATTTCTCCTACCTTTCCTCCTTTGAAATCCGAAAATAAAATCTTCTAAATTTGATCCATTCCCTATTGAAATTTCAAATTCGATCCTTTGAAAACTTAAACGTTGAAATTCTTGAGAGCGAAATTGCTGATTATTATCGAGAGTTTTCTTAGGTGATTCCGTCACTTAAGATGTAATTAACTATAGGGGCTTGCCCTTATAGGGAATTTTAAAGAACCCGAGTAATATAAACCACTGTTTAATGCTTTCATATTAAGTAGGGGAATTTGTCGGCTTATAAAATTGGTTCGCGAGACCGAACGGATGTCACAAATCTTCTAGTTTATTTAATCGAGCCCCATCATCGAAGCAGTATGTCTATTCTTCGGGATAGATACACGGTTTGTGATGCGTTGCTCGTTTATATAAACTATTTGGGATGTGAGATCGGTTTGATTTCATATCTTAAAAATTTTCAAATTTAAAATTATTTTCAAAATCAAAAACTACTTTCTAAATTATATATATATTTAAATTAAATTTAAAATTTAAATTTCATCGACAATTTCTGTTAGGCGACCCCTTTTCTAAATACAACACAACCTAAAAATAAGCCGTACAATTTCTAGCGACTCCACTGGGGACAATTCCTCTCTCCATTTTAATCAGATAATTCTGCTTTCAAAAATCGGTGGTGTATCCATGTCCCTTGTGGATCAAGCTACCCTTCTTTCCGTTGGAGTACTATGTTCATTTCTACCTTGAACGAGTATAGCCGACATTCTCTTAGATTTAGGAGCCCTTGTTTAGACACCCCTAAGCGGAGAGGTTCGAGATCCTTTTACCTCATTTCGAGGTGGGGTGGACCCCGATAGGTGTTAGTTTAGGAGTGATCCTTCGAGTCGAGAAGTCTTGCATAAGACTTTCTTTTCCTTTCAAGTACGAATCGGACTCCTTACCTTCTCACACCTTTGAACATTACGATTCTAAATAAACAAACCCTTTAATGAATGACTCTTTTAACAAATAACTCCTCCTTATAAATACATGAACAAGAATGTGTTCGGACTCTTTTCGTCTTTACGATGAGAAGAAGCATAACTTAGGACGACAATCGGAATCTGCCTGCGAAATGGAAGCCCAAAGTGATTTTCTCCTTCACTCGATGAGTGGACTTCGTCGTTTACAAGGATGAAATTTGCCAGACAATGGGATCATCCGGTTTGGACAAGTATTCGAGAACACAAATGTCGAGATCACAGATGTTTCCCATTTTGCGGCGACAAACAAAGTATCACGAAGCTAAGAAGCCGTCGATCGAGTTCGACCTTAGGTCGACCCAAGAGTTTCCTCCTGCAAGATCCGGCGAGAGAATCTTCTTTGCTCCGCGGGAAGAATTGTTCTTGCTACCCCGTTGGTCTAGTTGTCTCGCACCTACCGGCCTGCGCGAATTAAAGGGGAAGGAAATCCGGAACTATGGTGAACACCTATGCTGCCGTGGAGGGTACGGACTTTCTGTGAGACCCTACGTTTTTGAAATCGGGTCCAGCTCGAATTCCATCACTAGCACGGATCCGAAGAAGGAACGAAGTAGGAAGATTGCCGGGGAAGGCCGGAGACTGCTGAAGTCGCTTTCTGGAGGGAAATCCAGAAATCACAGTACACACCACTTACTGAATACATCTATTGCACGAAGATACACCCTTTTGGAAGGAAGTAGATTCCACCCCCTTCACGCCGCGGTTGACGAGGGAAAATGTCCGCCGGGATTGTTTCTACATTACCTCGACCGGTGTCACTACGACGACGAGCGAAAGAAAGGGCTAGGATTACACCGTTGGCCATTACGGTTGTGATCGAGAAGACTTAGCAAGAAAGATAAATGCCACAGTATCGAGAGATTCTAAAGAGGATAGGGCGGGTGCCGATCAAATCCCGTCTTGGGCGAGGTAGAACTCGCCGTCGTTACGAGAAAAGCCGAATAAAAGGATGAAGGCTAGTCGCTGTATCGTTGTTGCGGGGTTGCAGATTAGGGAGGATACCACCTTCCGGCATTTGGGCGACGGACCATGCGGTCTAGACCTTCTGGCTGCTAGAAGGATGGTATGGCGTCCGCTGCGGAACGGCTAAGATTGAAACAACGAGTCGAGAAGGAAAGTCTCGTCGGGAGACTTGAATGCGAAGAAAGCGCCCGCTTGCGGTAAAGGGGACTCGTGAGAAGGGAACCCGGCGGCTATAGCACGACAAGCTGCGAGGACGCACGGAAAAGACCGCTAGAGGATCGCTATGGAAAAGTTGAGGAGCGATATTCGACGACTAGCAAAAGAAAGAGAAGAAATTCGGAGATGAGATTGATTCATCGGAATTCATGGACGATGAGTATGCGAGAAATCAACATGGTCGAAACACGAGCCTCGTCGGCTTCACGAGGTGCTCCTACAGCCGCGAAGAGAGGAGCCGAAAGTGATGAGAAGACTGCTTCAAGAGAAAGACGATACGATCGCCCAAATGGCGAAAAGAATGGAAGAGATGGTTGTAGCCCTAGCCACTCTCCAGAGTCAAGTGCAACCCCAAAGAGAGACGCCCCCAGAGGTCATTCACTAACGATTACGTAACTAGCGACAATCCGGACATCGATTTCGATACCAATGACAATTCTCAAATCATACACAATCTCGACGATCAAAATGATGAAGAAGACATCCATCAAGGAGGCTATGAGAGTTCAGCGAGCAACGAATCTATACTGCAGAGTTTTGAGGAGCTCCAATCACAATAGAGTTAGAGCCTTCGGACTTTGAAGCTAATCAAGAAGAACATGTCATTCCGATTCGGGAAGAAACACCGGCAAACTCGACACTAGATTCGAGAAGAAATTACGAAGTTAACTTAAGAAGTGGAAGAGTTCTACCTCCGAGAATGGGTCCGAAGGACGAAAGGAAGCGAGTGGTTGTTCGAGAAGAATCAACCCGGCGGAAGAAATACCCATTCGAGAAGAAGCCGAAACACATGAAAATAAAGTGGACTACAACGTGCTAGCCCATCTTAGGAAACTACGGCCAAGCTGAGCATCTACGACGCTCTCATCTTATCGAAGGAGATGAGAGAAGCTCGATCGAGGCCTTACTTGATCCGGAAATTTGCTTAGCTCGAATGGCCGGAGATTCCTTAGATGAGGTTTGCTCGTTAAAGGAACGTCGAGGTGTTACCTTCACGGACAATGACCTACTGCTTGGGACGGCGAGACCACGACCGACCATTGTACATTTCGGTTACAATTGGGAAGTTTACACTCTCCGAGTTATTGGTGGATCCGGGAGCATCGATCAATATAATGAGTCTTCGAACACTAGCATACTTGGAAATTGATGCTCGCGAGCTCGAAGCCGAACAAAATGTTATTAAGAGGATTCGACCGGAAAGGAGAAAGAGCCCTCGGATCGATAACACTACTAATGAAGACCGGTGACTTAGCAAAGACAACCGCGAAATTTCACATAATTGATTCAGAAACGTCGTTCAACGCTCTCTTTGGGCCGACCATGGATACATGAAAACGGGATGGTACCATCATCTCTACATCGGTGCATCGAAATACTACGATGGAGGGGACGAGTGCATCAAAGGTGACTTACAACCATTCTCGGTACATGAGATTGGAATCCATGAAGACGCGGCTTATTATGCCGCACGAAGAAAACAATCTTCTCAGGAGATACCATAACAAATGAAGCAAAGAAAGTTCGGGACAACGAAGAACACTGAAGTTCTAGTCCAACGAGTCACTCACCACTCCCTTACGGCGAGATGGTGAAGGTTTCTCCACAACTCGCATCCGAGGTCGAGGCGGGGACGAGGTCGTGGCGAGAGACGTTAGGACGGTTGGACGAGAGGAAACCGACCATCAATGTTGATTGGGAAGACGGTTCGAAGAAGAAAAGAGATCAAACAAGAAGCGGCGACAATAAGTCGGAAGAAAGCCTGCAATTCGAAGATCTCTCTCGAAGATGAGAAGAACGAAGAATATAAATCGATGTACGAGAAGATTAACCACTATGTACATACTTATGACCACGACCACCGATCCATTCTAATAAGATCGAGGGTATGGTGGTCGAAGAGGTACTTAGCGGCGGTGCGAAACCGATCAAATTCTACCGTGGTGCTCCTTCCTCAAGCGAAAATAATGTACAATTTGAAGATGTCACTTCATCGGAATTAATGGAATTACCTTTTGAGTGGTACTCTCCATGTGTTCGAAATTTAATTCGGCGTGGTTTCTTACCTCGACAATGGACAAGAGGTCGATCACAACATGTTGAAAATTTATGGAATAACTCCGGTCGTCCACCTAATTCAAAGCATGGTCTCGGATTCGGCACGGTAGGATCGGTTGACGATGCTGAATTTTGCTTGGTTGTCACTTGCGAGTCTAATGAAAGCGCATGGAAACTACGGAAGAATTTGAAGATTTACAAATTGGAGACGCTCCACCGAATTCGAAGAAGAAATTAAATCTACGATAGATGAGTTAACGGAAGTTAACTTAGGTACTAGCGAAGAGCCTAGACCTACCTTTGTTAGCTCCTTACTCGATAAGGAAGACTCAGAAGAAATAATCGAGTTATTAATGGAATTTAAAGGCTTGTTTTGCTTGGAACTACGATGAAATGCCGGGATTAGCTCCGAGAGGTCGCGGTCCGCAAGCTAGGAGTGGATCCTACCTACATCCACGGTCGGACGAGGTCCCGAGAAGAATGCGTCTAGAAATCGAACAACAAGTCATAGCTGAAGTTAAAAAGCTAATAGACGCCAAATTTGTCAGTGAAGAACAATACCCGACTTGGTTAGCTCGATGTGGTGCCGATCAGGAAAGAAGAATGGTCGGATCGGAATTTGTGTGGACTTCGAGAGATTTAAACAAGGCATGTCGAAAAGATGAATTCCCTCTACCGATCCCGGAATTAATGATTGACATTGCTTCGACACATGAAATATTCTCATTCATGGATGGATCTTCGGGATACAACCGGATAAAAATGGCTCCGAGAAGATGAAAAGCTTACGGCATTCGAACGCCGATCGGAGTATATTGCTACACAGTGATGCCATTCGGACTGAAGAACGCAGGAGCAACATACCAGAGAGCGATACAATAATTTTTGATGATCTCATCCACAATCAAGTCGAATGCTACGTGGACGATGTGGTCATTAAAAGCAAAGTAAAGGAAAATCACTTGTATGATTTGAGAATTGTTTTCGAACGATTAGGACAATTTAACCTTAAGATGAATTCGTTAGTCGCAGACATCGTGGAATCTGAAATTGACCCGACCGAAAAGATTAAAGGCTATCTTAGAAATGCCGCCTCCCAAAACCTTAAAACAACTATGATCCTTTCAAGGGAAGTCGGCATATCTTCGACGCTTTATCTCGAAACTTGTCGGGTAGGTGTCGGCCTTTCTCGGCACTAGTTAAAAAGGACGCCAAATTTATTTGGGAAGAGAAATGCCGAGAAGGCCTTCGAGGACATTAAACGGTATTTAATGACACCTCCTGTCTTAGCGGCCCCGATCTCGGGTAGGCCGGTGATACTTTATACCGCGGCTCTAGACGACTCTCTCGGAGCCATGTTAGCCGAGTCGATGATGAGGGTAAAGAAAATGCTCTTTACTACTTAAGCCGTCGTTTACTTCCGACGGAAATAAGGTATCCCGCAATTGAAAAGCATTGTTTGGCCACGATCTTCGCCGCTCGAAAGCTCGGGCACTACATGCTTTCTCATAAGGTCGACCTGATCTCGAAATTTAATCCATTGCAATACTTGATGACCCGTCCAACACTTTCAGCGGACTTGCCGGATGGTCGATGATATTATTGCAATTCGATATAACTTTCGTGCCTCTTCGTGCGTAAAGGGACAAGTCCTAGCGGACTTCCTCGCGGCACACCCTTTGCGGCGGGAATCTCCTCTCGATGACGATTTGCCGAGATGAACAAATAATGAGCCTAGAAGACCCTGATGATCGACGTTGGAAATTATATTTCGACGGAGCATCTTCAGCACACAAAGACGAAGAATTGCAAGTGATAGTGCCCGGTAAGGCAGGGATCAGATTAATCTTTATAACACCGGAGCGGGGGATGTTAAAATACTCCTACCACTTGACAGAGCCGTGTACGAACAACGAAGTAGAATACGAAGCCCTCATAACGGGACTGGAGTTAGCTATTCGAATGGGGATAACGGACATCGACATCTACGGGGATTCGCGATTAATCATTCGACGGATCGCGGGACGATACGGAATGTTAAAACCAAGACTCAAGCAATACTTCCAGTATGCCATACAGCTGTTGGAACAAATTCCGAATGTGACAATCTACAAAATTCCCATGAGAGAAAACGCTTTAGCAGATGCGTTAGCCCGCTGTTGACCTCATTTTTGATGAGGTCTTCCTTTTCTTCTTTTTAGTGCTTAGGATCTAGCCTTAGGCCTTTCCTTTGACTATCTTAGAGGACTAGAATTGGGACCCGCCTTTTAGAAATTCAAACCACTTCTAAACTCCTGCCAAACTCCATGAAACTTGACTATAGACCCCTAATCACCTGGAGGGTTGAAATCGAAATATGGAAGTTTAAAGGATGAGTTCTATAGGACTCTTTGGCCTTAGAGGCCCTTACAGGTGGCTGGTGCGATGAAGGGGCGACATACACTACACTTACACACTACATTTCCACACACTTCCTAAAACCACACCCATACCCAACTTGACCTCCGACTCATGTAGGTGATTCACATGGATGGTCCTTAACCCACTAAGCCCTTGGCTAAGAGGGTTAGGAACAACATAGTGAATGCCTCAAATGAGTCCTTTCATGGCTCATATGGGCTTGAAATGGCTTCATGGCTCAACCAAAATGATTTCACCCCACCCAAATTCACCCGATCTTCAATTTCCCAAATTTTCAATTTTTGACCCCAGGGACCCTACACTACTTAAACTGCACAAAACGCTTGAATTACCCAAATTTTTTTTTGCAAAATCTCCAAATTACCTAAAATTTTCCAAAATCAATCCCAAACACCTCCACATCACTCAAATTGATCATCCATACCCAAAAATACCAAAAATTCCAAGAAAACCCCCAATACCCTCCAAATACCCAAAATACCCTTCTTGGCCTAAAAATCCAAAAATTCAGAAAATTCCCAGAAAATTCCAGAAAATCCCAAATATTCCCAATTTCATTTTGTCCAACTACACCATGGGCCAATTTTGTCAATTTATCCTACTTTTGTCAAAACCCCTAAATTGACCCATTTTAACTCGAAAGTGGACCCGATGTCAAACCAAACATACCCAATTGACCCCAATCTTGGTCCAATTCAATTCTAAACTTCAATTCAACATTCCCAATACCAATTTAGACCAAATCCAAGTCCAATTTGATTGACATTTGGATCGATTTCACTTTGGGCCTTAAAGCCCAATTTGGACCCATGACCCAAACTTAGCCCAAACTAACCCAATTCAACTCCAATTAACCCCAAATCTTTTCTAAACCTTCCTTAACATCCTCATAAACAAAACACTAGCATGATTTGCCCAAGATTTTGACCCAAACCCCACTCGAATTCGACCCGAAATCAAAAAGCCCGATTTTGACCTAAACCCGAAATCTAACCCGAATAGGCCCAAACCTCAAAATTAAAACCCAACCAAAGCCAAAACCTCTTTGAAACATTCCCATAAACATTTCCTAATATTTATTTTACATCAATTTCAATCCTAGCCCAACATTGGCCCAAGTTAGCCCAATTTGACCTACATTGGCCCATTCACCGAAAGATTCGAATCCAACCCGATTCAAGTCCAAACTACCCCAAATTTGCTTCAAGTCACTCATGACACATCCATGAGCTAAACCCAATAATTATTTGGCCCAACCTCTTTACAAAATTTCATCCCAAAATCCATTTTAAAATTCGAAAGCCCACTTTCCTAATCCATCTTAAAAGCATCTAAAACCCTTTCGAAAAAGCCCAAAATTCTTCCAAGGCCCATATGACATTTCCCCTCATCATACTTTCAATTAAAATCATCCCTAAGTCCTAAATTCATCATCAAATAATTCCAAATCAAGCCTCATGCCAAATCACCCCTAAATACCAAAATTTTCCTTAAATCCATTTCCATGAAATTGACTTTACTTTTCCCGAGCCAAATGGAGCCATGGAGCCATGCATAAGCCATATGCAAGCCATGAGAGCCTCTTTACATGTCACCATGCCATTTTGGGCAAAAGGAGGAGGCTCTTTCCTTAACTCCTAAAGGTGGTTAACCACTTACATGATTCCAGCTAAACCATGCTTAAGCTTCAATTGTACTTGGATTGTGACTTGACCCCACTAATCAAGGCGATCCAAATCACTTTCTCCTCGGCCTAAACCGGGCCTTGGGTGGTGCACCTAGCCCGAATGGGTGGGTTGACCCATTTAGGTCCAAATCTAGCCATGCCCCATTCCACTTTGGATCAAAGCCTTTACACATGTCCATGGCGATTGATTGCACAAACCTCGGTCACGACCCACTGACCTTGAGGGTGACCCATGCACAGCCGGCCGGCCACCGGGCACGCCGGAAAACACCATGGCCGAGAGCTCGCATGTGAGCCGACATTGAAATTCTCACTTGCTTGAGGCTGCCCATCCACCAGTGGTCACCATGGCCGATCTTCTCCTCACCGAAGCGGTGATCCCGAGCCCACAACTCTCCACAGGAGGCCCCGGCCCGCTCTGTTTAAACTCCACCCCTCTCGGCCATGAGGAGAGCCAAGCACAAACCTTGCCGAAACTGCGCAAAATTGTTCCAAGCCCTTCACCATCCTTAGAGCGAGTTGATCCCAGGTGTCGGTTGCCCCAATCCCACTGACGAGCCCGATTTCTCGGCGAAATTCCACCCGAAACCGAGGACACTTTGCCACGGTGAGCCAATCCTCGAGATTGGCGGTCCTACACCTTCACTTGGACCAGAGGAGAAGTTTCCCATCGAAAGCCCCATCTCGGGGCCACCCGGTTGCTCCGGCCTCCGAGCTTTGTGATCGGGCGTGGTCACTTTCATAGCTAGAGCGATTCACGGACCGGGAGACTTCATGCGGAGCTTGCTTGGGACCCGATCGAAGGTGCGACAACTCTCGGATTGAAGCCGCACTTCTGCGAGCTAAGGTATGAGTTAACTATTCATCCCGAAGCTACGGAGATTCTCCGTTTCAAATGCCTTAGTTTCGATGCATGTTAGCCGTATAGATGTGTTCGTCTCTTGAGAGACGAATCCATAGAAACATAAGAACATGAAAATCCATTGAGAATCGAGTGAGATCTTAGGGATTTAGTGTGGACGGCTCTCGGGTGAGAACACTTGGGGACGATGAACGGATGCGCGTCCATTCGATACACGCGCGCGCGGACGGCCGGGATTGCGTCGGACCGGGAGACGGTACGAGAACCGCGGGGCCGGGCTGGCGACTCGGGTGGCGGCGTCGAATGGGAGCGCGACGCGTGTGCGTTCGGAGGCTGCCGAGGTTGACGCGGCGCCGCGTGGATAAATAGAAAATTAGGGTATTTTCTATTTATTTAATTCCACTAAACTTCGAAAATTCATATCTCTGTGTAGAAAAATCACAAAAATAAAATAAAAATACCCTCTTGCTCGGTGAACGAGAGGAGAATAATGTGGAAAAGAAATCATTTAATTTAATTAAGTATTTTATTTTTTATGATTTATTTACTCTCTGCATACATTTAATTCTCCATGCATGTATACAATTCACCATGGCATGAGACCATAGGAACTTTTGAAGCCTCCGAACTTGGGAACATTCACGAATTTTCCAAGGTCAGAGGCCATCTCTATGAAAAGTTATTTATTTTTCAAATGCATGTTGCTGTTTTGAGTATTTTAATTCCAAAAATTAGCATGTTGTGAAATAAATTCTAGAAATATTTGGTGATGTTCCTTATGACCAGAGAACTCTAGGAAAAATAGGACTTGAGTTAATTCACTCGAGTTAACCCTAATTGGCTTAAACACCTAAAATAGGTCTTTAATTAATTAGAGTTAACCAGGCATCAAATTGACTTGAAATCAATTCTCCACTGACCTTTAGGATCAGAGGAATCCACCATAAAAATTTGAAGTCGATTGGACTTGGTTAGCCTCACTAATTGGGTTGATTAAGTCACTTAGCCATTTTGAACTTTAAAAATTCATAACTTTTAAAATATTTTTTAAAAATTCACCAAATTGGTTTTGGAGCCTCTCTGATATCAGGGAATCTAAGAAAATTAAAATTTCAATTTTCTGAAAAAGTTGATTTTTAATAATATTTTAATATTTTTAATAATTAAAAAATAATAAAAATCACAAAAATAATAAAATTCACCAAAATGTCACATTTTGAATTTTAATCACTTAGGAACAAATCCACATTTTTCCTAAGTCTATTTAGTGAGATATTAAATTTTAAAGCCCTAGGGTAATTTTAAAATTAAAAAAATGTATTTTCTAACATTTTTACTAAAATAATTACAATAAATCATAGAAAAATCAGAAAATTGCAAAATTTGATTCTCTGGTTTCCTTGATATCAGAGAGATTTTTGAAAAATATAAAATCCATTTTTCAACATTTATCTTATTTTTAAATTAATTAACACTCCAAAACTCAAAATAATTATAATAAAAATAATATAATTCAAAAAATCACCAAAATTGGTCCAAGTGCTTCTCTGGTCATTAGGAATGTCCCCTAATTTTCTTAAGGACAGAAACTTTCCCTTGGTCATGTTATCAAATTTTCCTTGAAAATCTCTATTTTCCACCAAAAATAATTATATAAATAAATTAAATACAGAAAAATCACATTTTCTCCTCTCATGTCTTTATTGACATATGAGTAAAGTCACATAAAAATTTCAAGTTCATTTGAGTTCAATTTAGTGAGTTATGAAATTATTAAGCTTAAAGGGTAAAATGGTAATTAAAATCTTTAATCCTTAATTAAAACTTTAGGTTTAATAAAAAATCAACAAGTAAAATATTTGATCTTAATCTGATTTGGATGATTGAAATTTAAATAATTAAAGGGTAGAAACCCATTAAATAATTTTAAAATGATTAAACTTTAATTAAATAATAGATTAAATTTGGAAGAATAATAAAATTGGAATTATTAAAATAAGGGATCTTTATTAGGAAGAGATTTATTCTTTAATTTAAAAATCCCTAAATTAATTATATCAACTAATACTCAATTTTTAATTAAAATGATAATTCAAATTTAAAATATTAAAAGACTTAATTTAAATTAAAATTAAAAATAAAATAAATTAAAGATAAATTAAATTAAGATTAAATTTAATAATTAAATTAAATTAAATTAAATAATTAAATTAAATTAAATTAAACAATTAAATTAAATTAAGATTAAATTTAATAATTAAATTAAATTAAATTACATAATTAAACAATTAAATTAAATTAATTAAAATTAAATTAAATTAAATCAAACAATTAAATTAAATTAAATTAAAATTAAATTAAATTAAATTAAACAATTAAATTAAATTAAATTAAACAATTAAATTAAATTAAATTAAATATAAAATTAAATTAAATTAAATTAAATAATTAAATTAAAGTTAAATCAAATCAAATTAATTAAACACCGAGTCAAATTAAATTGAACTATGTTAAACTAAATTAAAACTCGATTAAATTAAGTTAAATTAAATATAACATCACCTAAGACATAAAAGAAATTAAATATAAAACAACTTGAACACTATTCCAAATTTAAACTCTTTAACTTAAACCGAATCATTTGAATACTAACTTACCCTTGAAAGCTTTAGTTATTATAGCTCTAAATAAAACATTAAATGAAGTGTCACTTCACTCATAGGATATTCGAATGTCTAGTTCATCTGAAGCAAATTAACAAGACTTGAAAACCTCGGACGATCGATTCATTTATATAATTAAATTCATTTGGACTTAAAACGATCACTGGAAATATTGAAAAGATGTTTAAGATTCTTCTTAAGCACTTCCTCGATATGATAGGATATTTATAAGAACGATTGAATTTGATTATTCTTTGATGAAGAAAATCGTCCTTAAACAAAACCAAAGAACACAGACGTCATAGGAGATGACTAGGCTTATAGGATTAGGAATTTGGTAGAAAACCATAACCTTTCCCTTAGCTTTACCTAGGAACTTGCTTAAATATTCTAATTGTGTTTTAAGTGCGGCTTGGGATGACGGGAAGACCCTCAGGTACGCTTTTATTTTATTGCGATTTACTTTCTTGCAATTTACTTTCTTGCGATTGCTTTATTGCGAAATGCATTTTACTTTTCTTGCATGATAAAACAAGCTGTTGCATGAAAACCCACACCTTTAGGATAGACCACAAAAGCTGAAACCAAAACTAAGTTAAAAGTCATTGCGAGATAAAATTCACCGCCACGACATTTCAAAATATAAAACAACTCGAAATTTAATCACGAAACGAACACAAAACTACGATTACGACTAAATTAAAACGTCATGTTGGATGATCGGGAATACCTCGGATGATGTAACCTACGTGTTGCTAGCAGGATTTCCGCGGTCTAAATGAAAGTGTGGAACTCATTCGGTTGAGTTTAGCAAATTCATGCGGACTAAGTGAATCCGATAAAAATAATGATGCGGAAGGATGGAGCCGTGGGATCTTAGCAGGTGTCGTTATAATCAACTTTAAGATTTGTTTTAAATAAAACATAAAAAACACTTGGAAATTAAGATTTTCTCTAAACCAAAACACTTTTCTCAACTCACTGATTTATGATTTCTAAAACTAAACCTACTGCAACAACAAGGAGCTTGGAGCATGGTGGGCGGCACGACCATCGTCATCGGCAAAACTCGAGCTACTTGACAAAACTTTTCTAGAATTAAATAACGAAGCCATAGGACTTCGAGGTAGCTTGCACAGTGCGACATAAATCCTCGAGCTCTTCGTTAGGCATTTGCATTGCAAATTAAGCCCTAGCAGGTCTTAGGATTCCGAGGTAGTCGTCAGATACGACAATAAACCCTCGCATCTTCTAGAGTTATTTGTTTGATTTTATCATACAAATATAAGCCCTAATTAATTAAAATTGGCGAGATTGAAATACTAAATAAACATTAGGACTTTCTAAATTCGAGCCGAACGATAGGATAGTCGGGAAATTATCGAAGTTCACTTCGAATCGGTGATTTCTCCTACCTTTCTTCCTTTGGATTCACGAAAACAAAATGTTCCAAATTTGATCCATTCCTATTGAAATTCCAAAATTCAATCTTTGAAAACCTTAAACTTTGAAATTCTTGAGAAGCGAGAATCATTGATTATTATCGAGAGTTTTCTTAGGTGATTCCGTCACTTAAGATGTAATTAGCTATAGGGGCTTGCCCTTATAGGGAATTTTAAAGAACCCGAGTAATATAAACCCTGTTTAATGTTTTCATATTAAGCGAGGGAAACTTGTCGGCTTATAAAATTGGTTCGCGGACCGAACGGATGTCACTAATCTTCTAGTTTATTTAATCGAGCCCCACCATCGAGCGGTGTATGCATCCTTAGGGATAGGTACACGGTTTGTGGTGCGGTGCTCGTTTATATAAACTATTTGGGATGTGAGATCGGTTTAATCTCATATCTTAAAACCTTCAAATTTAAAATTATTTTCAAAATCAAATACTACTTTTCAAATTATTTATTTTAATTAAATTAAAAATTCGCTAATGATTTACGCTAGGCGACCCCTCTTCAAAATAAAACACGACCTAAAAATAAGCCGCACACCCGCCTCGCAAAACAATTTGCCTGCTTGCAAGATGAATCAGTGGAAGTGTCAGTTCACGGACGTCAGGTCCTATCACAGCTTGACATAGACACAATACACAAATCAGAAAAAGAAGAAGAATCGGTTGCAATGGTGACGAGAAAACACGAGAAGATTGGCGACAGCCATTGATAGACTACTACGCAAACGGGAAAATTAGCGGACGATAGGTCGCTAGCCCATCGAATCAGAAAAGAACTCTATCCTACGCATTAATAAACAACACGTTATACGAGAAGGTCTTTCGATCAAATGTGGCTAAGGTGCCTAAGCGGGTCCGAGGCCCGTGAAATTGTTAAAGAGGTGCATTCAGGACTCTGTGGCGCTCACCAGTCGGGTCCGAAAATGAAAATGAAAATGAAAATTAAAAGACTAGGGTACTACTGGCCCTCGATGATGACCAGTTGCATGAAAATCGCGAGAGCTGTCACCGATGCCGAGTGCACGGAGTGGTTCTACACCAACCTCCAAATGTGTTACATCCGACAATTGCATCGTGGCCATTTGAATGTTGGGGCACGGATATAGTGGGTCCGATAGAACCACCATCTTCGAAAGGACATCGCTTCATTCTTGCGGCTACGGATTACTTTTCCAAGTGGGCGGAGGCGGTTCCACTTAGAGAAGTGAAAGCACACCACGTGCTACGGTTTTCGAAGAACGAGTTGTCTACCGTTTCGGAGTGCCGCGCGAGGATTATCTCGGATAATGGGTCGGCATTCGAAGCACGCAAATCAACAATTTTGTCGGGAGACACGGAATCGACTGGCGATATTCAACAATTTACTACCCGAGAGCAAACGGCACGGTGAGGCTTTTAATAAAACTCTCGTTCGAATCTTAAAGAAAACCTTGGACGATAATAAGAGAAATTGGCACGAGAAGTTATTAGAAGCCTTATGGGCCTACGGACAACCTTCGAACTCCTACTCGAAGCTACACCTTACGCTCTGAGTGTATGGGTCCGAGCGAGTGTTACCTTTAGAGGTTCGGCTTCCTTCACTCGGAATTGCGGTTACGAAATAAGATCACGACGAGAAGAGAATGCCAAATTACGACTCAGAGGAATTAGAAAGCTTGGAAGGAAAAGACTTGCGGCGCGACGGGAATTTAGAACTATACCAAGCTAAGATGGTTCGAGCCCATGACAGGCTGGTCCGCCCGAGAACCTTGAAAGTTGGTGACTTAGTTCTCGTTCTCGAAAGACCTATTCTTGCACACGCAAGATAGGAGGAAAATTTGAACCCACTTGGGAAGGGCCGTTTGTGGTTGAAGCGGTATACTCGGGGACGTTCTACCGGCTAATGAATTGCCGGGGAGAACGACATATGCTTCCGATCAACGGACGATACTTGAAAAAGTATTACGCTACTGATGTTTCGAAAGAATGGATTCTTCATCCCTAGAAACACGGGCAGAAGTAATTACTTATGACTGAGGTCCGAACCCAAAAATAATAAAAAATGTGCTAAAATAAATAAAATCATGATAATAAAGTTTTCCTTGTTTTCTCTTCTACATCAAAATCTCTTTCCTGATCTTATCCCACTTCATTCACTGTTAAATTTGAAAATATAAAATATATAATAAAAAAAATGTCTTTAATAAACATTTTCTTAATGTTCTTGTTCTTAGTACGGCCCACGATCCTTTTCCTTGTCTTTTCGCGGGGAAATGTCGAACGGGCGGTTGGTCTCGAACTTTAGAAATGGCGTAAGCCTTGCACTCGATGAAAAGAGGGTGAAAGATGGAGCGATAATCGAGATTGACTCGGACTTCGCACCGAGCGGGCCTACGGTACGAGGAAAGTGAGCTGGGTCCCGGTTGACCGAGAAGAGCTGCCTAGCGGACAGGTGATGAAAGTGGGTGGCCCGAGCCACCAATCCAGCAGCAAGAAAAGAAAGGCAAACACCGAAGAAGATAAGAAAATGAAGTACGTAGTCGCTACGGCGGAGGGCGAGGCTTGTCGGCGCCGCGCCCACGGAGATTCGGAAGTTCGAAGAGCTACTCTCACGACAACGCAACGAAGAAATAAGAATCGCCGTATCCGCAAGATGTTGACCAAACTAGCGGCGGACCGGCGCGGCAGGCGATTGCTACTGCCCGGCACATACACTTCGAGGACACCGGTTCACGAGGAACACGAAGAAAGGAGGCCGGCTCTAGGATAACAGAAAGGACCAGGGAAATCTCGCGAAGATCGGAAGAAAGAAGACTACCACGCTACCGGATAGAACCACCGGTGATGCATGACCTTGTTGCGAAGCAACCCGGGGGATGTCCCGACGGACATCATCCCGAGGAGCCGAGGTATGCGGGGAGAACGTGAAGGGATTGAGCCGTATATCCCACAATACGTCACCGGGCCTCGCCATTTGCAAATTATTCCGGAGTACGAACTGGAAAGAATGCGAGAATGTTGAAAAGAAAACCTTTGAATACTTCGAGAGAATCGGAGGCGGAAGGATCGATATACTTAGAGGACCTCGAGCTACATACGGACGTATTCTCGGAATATGAACAACAACAAATCGTGGATTGCATCCGGGATTTGAAAAGAATGGGCCGAGCGGGCCGCCTGAGGGAAAACACCTACTCGGAACCCGGAGATGGATGCCGGGGAATGGAAGAATTACAATACAATGTGGATCTTGTTACAACTTTGCGGAAGACAGGAAGGGAAACCCACGGGAATACTCCGTCATGGCCAAGTGGATCCAATGCCGTTAGTCATCAAGAGAATGGTAAAGAGATTGATAACATGGAGAGTGCTGCCGGCGGATTGCATACCTAATAGTTGCATTATTAACATCTACGAGGAGGGTGACTGCATGCCCCCGCACATAGATCACCACGATTTTGTCGGACCTTTACTGCACTGATCTCTTTCCTGAACGAGTGTAACATCATGTTCGGATCCGACCTCCGGATAGCGAGCCCGGGTGAGTTCGAGGGCCGGTAAAGATACCTTTACCGGTAGGTTCCGTCATGATGCGAAGGGCAACGGAGCGAGATATCGCTAAACATTGAATACCGGGAGTACCGGTGAAGCGGATCTCGGTTACTTTCGGAAGGATGGACGACAGGAAGACACCTTACCATTTCCAGCCGGACCGGAGCTAGAGAGCCTCCGGCCTTATGAGCTGTGAGCTACATGGAAAATATCACACCTCCAATGTACATCCATACGGCATCCTTGCCAAGGATGGCTTGGAAGGTGATGTTATTGACCATGTACCCCACTATTCAGACATGGATTTTTGACAGATGCTTCTTTGGATGGATCGACGAAGATCATACATAGTCCGTTTTGAGTCTACATGGATTGTATGAGATGTATTCCGGATCGAGTTGTATGATGTATCTTCGACATGATTGGAATGAAAGTGACCATGTCACATTTTTGGCCTTCACCTCTTTTGTGCAAATTGACTGGGAAACGCCATTAAAGTTAAATGAACTTCGAACAAAGAACAGAAAAGAAATAGAAAAAAAAGAATAAAAGAAAAGTTTCCTTAAAAATCTGAAAATGATAAACACCAAATTCACATGAACATTAAATTCATGATAAAATAAATTTGAATCGTTAAAGGACAAACAAAATGAACATAGATTTCAAATCAAATCTCAATTAAATTTCAAATTCAATCTTTCCAGATTCCAAATCAAATTTCAATCAAATTTCAAATCCAATCTCGATCAAATTTCAAATTTGATCTTCCAGATTTCAAATCAAATCTAAATCAAGTTCAAATTCAATCTTTCCAGATTCCAAATCTCAATCAAATCTCAAATTCGATCTTCCAGATCTCAAATCAAATCTCAATCGAAAATTCAAATTCAATCTTCCAAATCTGAAATCCAATCCGTTCTACTCTCTCCCTTGTCTGGGATGGAAGCGGTTGATTCCATTGACGCGGATCGAATCTGATGGCGAGGGATTATATCCAATCCAAACCAGTGATTTTCGATCAACTCTTTTGAATGGGATATGTAGTATTTACATATTCCCTCCTAATTTGTTTCTTTCCAAAAAAAAATCTTTTACAACTTTCATGAAATTCTCGAAACACCAAAATCCCACACTGCAAATCTTTGCAAAGCCAATGACTATTCAAATTTAAATTTCTTGGGGTTGAGGATTTTACATCTGAGACTGTATTGCTTTAGGATTCTTTCCCTATCGCAATGAAATACATCAAAATTCAAACTTTTGGAGTTGAGGATTTTACATCCGAAACTGCATTGCTTTAGGATCCTTTCCCCTATTGCAATGAAATACATCAAAATTCAAACTTTTGGAGTTGAGGATTTTACATCCGAAACTGCATTGCTTTAGGATTCTTTCCCTATCGCAATGAAATACATCAAAATTCAAACTTTTGGAGTCGAGGATTTTACATCCGAGACTGCATTGCTTTAGGATCCTTTCCCCTATCGCAATGAAATACATCAAAATTCAAACTTTTGGAGTTGAGGATTTTACATCCGAAACTGCATTGCTTTAGGATCATTTCCCCTATTGCAATGAAATACATCAAAATTCAAACTTTTGGAGTTGAGGATTTTACATACGAAACTGCATTGCTTTAGGATTCTTTCCCTATCGCAATGAAATACATCAAATTCAAACTTTTGGAGTCGAGGATTTTACATCCGAGACTGCATTGCTTTAGGATCCTTTCCCTATCGCAATGAAATACATCAAAATTCAAACTTTTGGAGTTGAGGATTTTACATCCGAAACTGCATTGCTTTAGGATTCTTTCCCTATCGCAATGAAATACATCAAATTCAAACTTTTGGAGTCGAGGATTTTACATCCGAGACTTACGTTCTTAGGATCCTTTCCCTATCGCAATGAAATACATCAAAATTCAAACTTTTGGAGTTGAGGATTTTACATTCGAACTTGCATTGCTTTAGGATCCTTTCCCTATTGCAATGAAATACATCAAAATTCAAACTTTTGGAGTTGAGGATTTTACATCCGAGACGCATTGCTTTAGGATCCTTTCCCCTATCGCAATGAAATACATCAAAATTCAAACTTTTGGAGTTGAGGATTTTACATCCGAAACTGCATTGCTTTAGAATTCTTTCCCTATCGCAATGAAATACATCAAAATTCAAACTTTTGGAGTTGAGGATTTTATATCCGAGACTGTATTGCTTTAGGATTCTTTCCCTATCGCAATGAAATACATCAAATTCAAACTTTTGGAGTTGAGGATTTTACATCCGAGACTGCATTGCTTTAGGATTCTTTCCCTATCGCAATGAAATACATCAAATCAAACTTTTGGAGTTGAGGATTTTACATCCGAGGCTGCATTGCTTTAGGATTCTTTCCCTATCGCAATGAAATACATCAAATCAAATTCCTGGGGTTAAGGATTTTACATCCGAGACTGCACCGCTTTAGGATTCTTTCCCTACAGCAATGAAATACATCAAAATCAAACTCTTGAGGTTAAGGATTTTACATCCAATACCGCATTGCCTTGAGATCTCTCCTCATTGTAATGATTCAATCCAATCGATTCAATTTTCTTTTGAGGTTGAAGATGTTACATCTAAAACCACAAAATTCCAATTTTCATTTCAAATGAAATCCCTTCAAATTAATCTTAACGAAACTTCAATCTAAATTAAAACTCCAAATTGAAATCTAAACTTACACATCAAAACTTGAACATGAAATGAAATGAAATCTAAATCGAAATTCCCCCAGATCATGTGATTTGGAAGTCACCTTCTTTTCCTTTCCCCGGCGAGAGTTCAGGAATCTCCAGTTTCAGAGAAATACTTGACACTCCCCAGCAGAAACTCTTCTACTTCGTTCTAAGTTTGTCACTTGGACGTTTGTGTTGGTTTTGTTGATCGCTTCGGTCAACACCAATACGCGCGGTGTGCTCCGTCAGCTCACCACACCTATTGGGGGTCCATTTGTTGACCTCATTTTTGATGAGGTCTTCTCTTCTTCTTTTTAGTACTTAGGATCTAGCCTTGGGCTTTTCCTTTGGCTTGTCTTAGAGGACTAGAATTGGGACCCACCTTTTAGAAATTCAAACCACTTCTTAACTCCATGCAAACTCCACAAACTTGACTGTAGACCCCTAATCACCTAGAGGGTTGAAATTAAATGAGGAAGTTTAAAGGATGAGTTCCTATAGGACTCTTTGGCCTTAGGACTACCCTGGGTGGCCTGGTCTGGTGAAGGGGCTGACTTACACACACACTACACATATACACTACACTTTCACACACACACTACACATATACACTCATGTAGGTGATTCACATGGATGGTCCTTAACCCCTAAGCCCTTGGCTAAGAGGGTTAGGAACAACATAGTGGATACCTCAAATGAGTCCCCTCATGGCTCATGTGGGCTTGATATGGCTTCATGGCTCAACCAAAATGATTTCATTCCACTTACATTCACCCAATCTTCAATTTTCCAAATCTTCGATTTTGACCCGAGGACCACTACACCATGCTTAGCTACCTAAAGCATGAAACTACCCAAATTTCTCAAAAATTTCCAAATCACCCAAAATTCTCCAAAATCATCCCTAAACATTTCTCTCCACTCAAATTAACCATCCATACCCAAAAATACCAAAAATTCCAAAAATACCTCCCAATACCCTCAAAATACCCAAAATACCCCTCTTGACCCAAAAATCCAAAAATTCAGAAAATTCCCAAAAAATTCCAGAAAATCCCAAATATTCTCAATTTCATTTTGTTCAACTACACCATGGGCCAATTTTGTCAATTTACCCTACTTTTGTCAAAACCCCCAATTTGATCCATTTTAAACCCAAAGTGAACCCAATGTCAAACCAAACCTACCCAATTGACCCAAATTTTGGTCCAATTCAATTCTAAACTTCAATTCAACATTCCCAAAACCAATATAGACTAAATCCAAGTCCAATTTGATTGACATTTGGATCCAATTTCACTTTTGGCCTTAAAGCCCAATTTGGACCCATGACCCAAACCTAACCCAAACTCACCCAATTCAACTCCAGTTAACCCCAAATCTTCTCTAAATCTTCCTTAACATTCCCACAAACAAAACACTAACATGATTTGCCCAACATTTAGACCCAAACCCTACTCAAACTCAACCCAAAGCTAAAAGGCCCAATTTTGACCTAAACCCAAACCTAACCCAAATAAGCCCAAACCCCAAAATCAAAGCCCAACCAAAGTCAAAACCTCTTTGAAACACTCCCATAAACATTTCCCAACATTAATTTTACATCAATTTCAACCCTAGCCCAACATTGGCCCAAGTTAGCCCAATTTGACCTATATTGGCCCATTCACCAAAGAAGCCCAAATTCAACCCAATTCAAACCCAAATCACTCCCAATTTGCTCCAAGTCACTCATAACACATCTATGAGCTAAACCCAACAATTATTTGGCCCAAGCCTTTACCAAAATTTCACCCTAAAATCCATTTTAAAATTCAAAAAGCCCACTTCCCTTAAACCATTTTAAAAGCCCATTTTCACCAAATACAAAAGCCCAAAATTGGCCCTAAAGCCCACATGGCAATTTCTTTTCATCATACCTTTAATTGATATCACCCCTAAGTTTCAAAATCATCATTAAACCATTCCAAATCAAGCTTCATACAAATTTCCATCAAATTATCAAAAATTTCTAAAATCCATTTTCATGAAATTGACCAAGCTTTTCCCCAAGCCAAAGACAAGCCATGCAAGCCATGGACAAGCCACATGAAGCCATGGAAGGTTTGACATGTGATCAAGCCATTAATGGCAAAAGGGGGAACACCTTTCCTAACCCTCCCTTAAGCAATTTTAACCCTTTTTTATGCAACACCTAAACCCAAAATTTACTTAAACCAAGTTGATAGGGACTTCACCACTCCATCTCAGCTAGCCTATCTGAATCTCCACACCACCCAAAGCCCCTTGGAGGGTGCACCATGCCCAAAACCATGGGTTGACCCAAATTAAACTAAAATGATCCCTTCCCCCTTCTACTTTGATTCAACACCTTTACACATGGCCAACTGCAATTGATCGCACTAAACCCCAACCCCGACCCACCTCGGACCCGAGGGTGACCCATGCCCTGCGCCGCCGCCGCTCGGGTCACTGGAAAACTCCATGGCCGAGACATGGGGAGGAGCCAAACTTTGGAATTCCACCTTGCTAAGCCGCCCCATGCCCAATGGCCACCATGGTCGTTCGCCTCTCGACCTAGCGGTCGATCCCAACCCTTGGCCATCCCCGTGAGGCTCTCCAGCCACCTCTATTTAAACACCACCCCCTCTCGGCCAAGAGAGGTGCTCGAAACAAACCTTAAGGAAACTCTACCAAAATTGTTCCGGACTACTCCCCACACATAGATCATTTGATCCCCACTCGAATTCCAGCCCAATTCCCTCCAAGTGAGCTCGATTTTGAGCTCAAACTTTAGCCCAAAAACCAGGACACTTCTTCACGAGTGGATCAATCTTCAAATTGATTGGTCCTACACCTTCACCAGGACCAAGAGGAGAAGTTTCCCACTGAAAGCCCCATCTCCAGGCTACCCAGTTGCTCCAGCCTCCAAGCTTTGTGATCGGCTGTGGTCGAAATCATACTTAGGCGATTCACCAGACCAGGAGACTTCATCTGGAGCTTGCTGGGATCCAATCGAAGGTGACACAACCCTCAGATTGATGCCACACTTCTCTGAGCAAAGGTATGAGCTAATTCTTCATCCCGAGCTTCTGGAGATTCTCCATTTCAAATGCTTTAATTTCAATGCATGATCACCATATAGATGTGTTTGTCTCTTCAAGACGAATCAATAGAGCACAAGAACACCAAAATCCGTTAAGTATTGAGTGAGTTCTTAGGGTTTTAGTGTGGACGGCTCTCGGGTGAGGATGCTTGGGGACGATGAACGGATGTCGTTCATTTAATACACGCGCAGACGGACGGCTAGGATCGCATTTGATGAGGAGACAGAACGATACAGCGGTCCCCTGGAGCACTGAGTCGGATGGCGGCGTCGAATCAGAGAGCGCCACGCGGCGTTTCGGAGCTGCCGAGGTTGACGCGGCGCCGCGTGGATAAATAGAAAATTAGGGTATTTTTTTATTTATTTAATTCCCTAAACTTCAAAAATCCATAACTTTGTCTAGAAAAATCAGAAAAATAAAATAAAAATACCCTCTTGCTCAGTGAACAGAGGAGAATAATGTGGAAAAGAAATCATTTAATTTCATCAAGTATTTTATTTTTAATAGTTTATTTACCCTCTGCATTATTTTAATTCTCCATGCATATAGGAAATTCACCATGGCATGAGACCATAGGGCTTTTGAAGCCTCTGAATTTGGGAACATTTCCTGAATTTTCCAAAGTCAGAGGCCATCCCTATGAGAAGTTATTGATTTTTCAAATTCATGTTATTGTTTTGAGTATTTTAAATCTAATAATTAGCATGTTGTGAAATAAATTCTAGGAAAATTTGGTGATGTTTCTTATGACCAGAGGACCCTAGGAAAAATAGGTTTTAAATTAGTTCATTTAAAATAACCCTAATTGACTTAAACACCCAAAATAGGTCCCTAATTAATTAGAGTTAACCATACATCAAATTGACTTTAAATCAATTCTCCACTGACCTTTAGGATTAGAGGAACCCACCATAAAAATTTGAAGTCAATTGGACTTGGTTAGCCCTACTAAATGGGTTGATTAAGCCATTTAGGCAATTTGAACTTTAAAAATTCATAACTTTCAAAATACTCTTTAAAAATTCACCAAATTGGTTTTGGAGCCTCTCTGATATCAGGGGAATTTAAGAAAAATAAAATTTCAATTTTCTAAAAATTTAATTTTTGCATTATTTTAATATTTTAATAATTAAAAAATAATAAAAATCATAAAAATAATAAAATTCACCAAAATGTCACATTTTGAATTTTAATCACTTAGGAACAAATCCCATATTTTTCTTAGGTCTATTTAATGAGATATTAAATTTTAAAGCCCTAGGGTAATTTTAAAATTAAAAAAAAATGTATTTTCTAGCATTTTCACTAAAATAATTATAATAAATCAAAGAAAAATCAGAAAATTGTAAAAATTGATTTTCTGATTTCCTTGATATCAGAGAGAGTTTTGAAAAATATAAATTTCATTTTTCAACCTTTATTTTATTTTTAAATTAATTAATACTCCAAAACTTAAAATAATCATAATAAAAATAATATACTTCAAAAAATCACCAAAATTGGTCCAAGTGGTCCTCTAGTCATTAAGAATGTCCCATTATTTTCTTAAGGACAGAAACTTTTCCTTGGTCATATTATTAAATTTTCCTTGGAAATCCCTATTTTCCACCAAAAATAATTACATAAATAAATTAAATATAGAAAAATCACATTTTCTCCTCTCATGTCTTTATTGGCATATGAGTGAAGTCACATAAAAATTTCAAGTTCATTTAAGCTTAATTTAGTGAGTTATGAAATTATTAAGCTTGAAGGGCAGAATGGTAATTAAAATTTTAACCCTTAATTAAAACTTTAGGTTTAATAAAATTAACAAATAAAATATTTAAGGGTAGAAACCTATTAAATAATTTGAAGATAATTAAAATAAACCTTAATTAAATAATTGATTAAATTTGGAAGAATAATAAAATTGGAATTATCAAAATAGAGATATTATTAGGAAGAGATTTATTCTTTAATTTAAAAATCCCTAAATTAATCATCTCATTAATATTTAATTCCTAATTAAAAATGATAATTCAAATTTAAGTTTTAAAATGTTAAAGGACTTAATCATTAAATTAAATTAAAAAGTTAAATTATTAAACTCTTTTTAAATTTTCGGTTAAATTAAAATTAAAAATAAAATTAAATTAAAGATTAAATTAAATTAAATAAACAAATTAAATTAAATTAAATTAAATTAAATAAATTAAATTAAATTAAATTAAATTAAATTAAACTAAATTAAATTAAAAAATGTTAAATTAAATTAAATTAAATTAAATTAAAACATATTAAATTAAATTAAATTAAATTAAATTAAATTAAATTAAAATTAAATCGAAATTAAATTAAATTGAAGGAAGTTAAATTAAATTGAATTAAGTTAAATTAAATCAAATTAAATTAATTTATATCAAATCAAACTAAATTGAATTAAATTAAATTAAATTAAATTAAATTAAATTAAATTAAAATTAAATTGAATTAAATAACATCACCTAAGACATAAAGAAATTAAATATAAAGCAACTTGAACACTATTCCAAATTTAAATCCTTTAGCCGAAGTTAAACTAAATCACGAAATCATTGGAGCACCGATTTGCCCTCGAAAACCTTTATTATCATAACTCCTAAGTAGAACATTAAATGAAATGTTACTTCACTCATAGGATATTCAAATGTCCTAGTTCACTGAAGCAAGATGACAAAGCTTGAATCCAGGACGATTAATTCATTTGTATAATTAAATTCATTTGGACTTAAAACAATCCTAGAAATATTGAAAAGATGTTTAAGATTTGTCTTAAGCACTTCCTCGATATGATAGAATGTTTATAAGAACAACTGAACTTAATTATTCTTTGATGAAGAAAATCGTCCTCAAACAAAAACACAAGAACCTAGACGTCATAGGAAATGACTAGCTATGGGATTAGGAATTTGGTAGAAAACCATAACCCTTCCTTAGCCTTACCTAGGAACTTGCTTAAATATTCTAATTGTGTTTTAAGTGCAGCTTGGGATGACGGGAAGACCCTCCAGGTACGCTTTTATTTTATTGCGATTTACCTTATTGCAATTTATTTAATCGCATCGCACTTACTTTTCTTGCATGATAAACAACTGTTGCATGAAAACCCACACCTTTTGGATAGTCCCTAAAACTGAAACCAAAACTAAATTAAAAGTCATTGCAAGGTAAAATTCACCGCCACAACATTTCAAAATATAAAACAACTCAAAATTTAATCACAAACAGAACACAAAACTACAATTACAACTAAATTAAAACGTCCTGTTGGATGATCGGGAATACCTCGGATGATGTAACCTACGTGTTACTAACGAGATTTCCCACGGTCTAAATGAAAGTGTGGAACTCATTAAGTTGAGTTTAGCAAATTCATCTGGACTAAGTGAATCCGATAAAAATAACGATGCCGGAAGGATGGAACCGTGGGATCTTAACCGGTGTCGTTATAATCAACTTTAAGATTTGTTAAAACACAAAAAACACTTGGAAATTAAGACTTCTCTAAACCAAAACACTTTTCTCATCTCCTGATTCATGACTTCTATAACTAAACCTCTGCAACAACAAGGAGTTTGGAGCATGGTGGGCAGCACGGCCATCGTCGTCAGCAAAACTTGGATCTACATCAGCAAAACTTTCCTAGAATTAAACAACAAAGCTATAGGATTTCGAGGTAGTTTGCCTAGTGCAACATAAATCCTTAACCTCTTCGTTAGGCATTTGCATTGTAAATTAAGACCTAACCGGACTTAGGATTCCGAGGTAGTCGTCCGATACGACATAAACCCTCACATCTTCGAGGCTATTTGTATGGTTTTATCATACATATATAAGTCCAAATTAATTAAAATTGGCAAGATCAAAACATTAAATAAATATTAGGACTTTCCTAAATTCGAAGCCAAACAATAGGATAGCGGGAAATTACGAAGTTTGCTTCGAATACGTAATTTCTCCTACCTTTCCTCCTTTGAAATCCCAAAATAAAATCTTCTAAATTTGATCCATTCCTTATTGAAATTTCAAATTCAATCCTTTGAAAACTTAAACTTTGAAATTCTTGAGAGCGAATTGCCGATTATTATCGAGAGTTTTCTTAGGTGATTCCCGTCACTTAAGATGTAATTAACTATAGGGGCTTGCCCTTATAGGGAATTTTAAAGAACCCAGGTAATATAAACCCTGTTTAATGCTTTCATATTAAGCAGGGGAATTTGTCGGCTTATAAAATTGGTTCGCAGACCAAACGAATGTCACAAATCTTCTAGTTTATTTAATCGAGCCCTATCATCAAGCAGTATGTCTATTCTTCGGGATAGATACACGGTTTGTGATGCGTTGCTCGTTTATATAAACTATTTGGGATGTGAGATCGGTTTGATTTCATATCTTAAAAATTTTCAAATTTAAAATTATTTTCAAAATCAAATACTACTTTCTAAATTATATATATTTAAATTAAATTTATAGTTTAAATTTCGCCGACAATTTCTGTTAGGCGACCCCTTTTCTAAATACAACACAACCTAAAAATAAGTCGTACACTTCCTTCCCCTTCAGTTTGGCGGAAGCCGGGGTAGGTGCAGAGACGACTAGACCAGTGGGGGTAGAGATAACAGTCCTCCTATGGACAGTAGTATTCTTCTCTCGCGGAACCCTTTGCGAGGGAGGGAACTCTTGAGTTGACTTAAGGTTGAACTCGATCAAAGGTCTTTCAGTTTCAGGCACTTTGTCTGTAAGTGTGAAAAGGGTGACATCGGTGATTTTGACATCTGTGTTTGTCGAATCCTTGCCCGAAAAGGATGATCCCATTGTCGGGCAGCTCATCCTTGTAAACAGCGAAGTCCAGTCTATTGGTGAAGGAGAAAATCGGCTTTGGGGCGGACATTTTCTGCAAGGTAGATTCCGATTGTCGATCCCGAGTTATGCTTCTTCTCATCGGGACGAAAAGAAAAGAATCGAAAAGAGTCCGAACACATTTTTGTTCATGTATTTATAAAAAGGAGTTATTTGTTGAAAGAGTCATTCATTAGAGGGTTTGCTTATTAGGAACGGAATGTTCAAAGGAGTAGAGAAGGTAAGGAATCTGATTCATAATTGGAAAGGAAGAGAAAGTCTTATGCAAGACTTCTCGACTCGAAGGACCGCTCCTAAACTAACACTTATTGGGGGTCCACCCCACCTCAGAAAAGAGGTAAAAGGATCTCAGAACCTCTCCTTTTAGGGGTGCCTAAACAGTGGCTCCTAAATCTGAGAGGAGTTCGCTATACTCGTTCAAGACAGAAATGAACGGTATATTCCAACGGAAGAATGGTAGTTTGGTCCACTAGGGGCATGGGCTCACTACCGATTTATAAAAGCAAAGCCGTCTGATCAAAATGGAGAGAGGAACTATCCCCAGCGGAGTCGCCAGAAGTTGTCGGCATATTTTTAGGTTGTGTGTTGTATTTTTGAAAAGAGGTCGCCTACAGAAATTGTCGGTGAATTTTAGATTTTAAATTTAATTTAAATATGTATATATGGTTTAGAAAGTAGTATTTAATTTTGAAAATAATTTTAAGATATGAAATCAAACCGATCTCACATCCTAAATAGTTTATATAAACGAGCACCGCATCACAAACCGTGTATCTATCCCGAAGAATAGACACACTGCTTGATGATGGGGCTCGATTAAATAAACTAGGAGATTTGTGATATCTGTTTGGTCTACAAACCAATTTTATAAGCCGACAAATTCCCCTGCTTAATATAAATGAATTAAACGAGTTTATATTACTCAGGTTCTTAAAGTTCCCTATAAGGGCAAGCCCACTATAGTTAATTACATCTTAAATGAAGTGAATCATTTAAGAAAACTCTCGATAATGATCAGTGGTTTTGCTCTCAAGAATTTCAAAGTTTAAGGTTTTCAAAGGATTGGATTTTTGAAATTTCAAAAGGGATTAACTCAAATTTGGAACATTTATTTTCAGGAGGATCCAAAGGAAGAGAAGTAGGAGAAGCTTAATTTACATGACATGATCATGCAAATGCCAAACGAAGAGTTGAGGATTTATGTTGCACTAGGCAAACTACCACGAAGTCCTACGGCTTGGTTATTTAATTCTAGGAATGTTTAGCTGATGTAGAGTTGTTTTATTGACGAAGATGGTCGTGCTGCCCACCGTGCTCCAAGCTCCTTGTTGTTGCAGAGGTTTAGTTTTAGAAGTCATAAATCAGGAGATGAGAGAAGTGTTTTGGTTTAGAGAAAATCTTAAAATTCAATTGTTTTTTTAATATTTTAATTAAAACAAATCTTAATGTTGGTTAAACAGAACCGATTAAGATCCCACGGTTATGTCATCCCGGCACCGTTATTTTCATCGAATTCACTTAGTCCAGATGAATTTGCTAAACTCAACTGAATGAGTTCCACACCTTCATTTAGACCGTGGGAAATCCCGTTAGCAACACGTGGGTTACATCATCCGAGGTATTCCCGATCATTCGACGAGACGTTTTAATTTAGTTGCAATTGTAGTTTTGTGTTCTGTTTGTGATTAAATTTTGAGTTATTTTATATTTTGAAATGTTGTGGCGGTGATTTTTATCTTGTAATGACTTTTAATTTAGTTTTGGTTTCAGTTCAGGGACTATCCTAAAGGTTTTGGTTTTCATGCAACAGTTGTTTATCATGCATGAAAAGTAAAGTGCATTTGCAATAAAATAAAAGCGTACCTGGAGGGTCTTCCCGTCATCCCAAGCTGCACTTAAAACACATATTAAGGCATTTAAATATTTCAACAAGTACCTAAGTAAAGCTAAGGGAAAGATTTTGGTTGTCTATCGAAGTCCTAATCACTATGCTGAGTGCGTCTCCTATGACGTCTAGGTTCTTGTATTTTGGTTTAAGGACGATTTTCTTCATCGAAGAACAATTAAGTTCAATTGTTCTTATAAACATCCTATCATATTGAGGAAGTGCTTAAGACGAGTCTTAAACATCTTTTCAATATTGCTTGGAATTGTTCTAAGTCCAAATGGATTTAATTAATCGAGTGAAGTAATCATCAGAGGTTTAATTAAGTTTTGTTCTTTTGCTCGGTGAACTAGGATGTTTGAATGTCCTATGAATGAGGTGACACTTCACTAAATACTCCACTTTGGAGTTATGATAACAAGAGCTTTTAAGGGCAAATTGATGTTCAAGTGATTTGTGATTTAATTTAATTTTAATTAATGGGTTTAAGTTTGGAATAGTGTTCAAGTTGTTTTAGATTTATTTTGAATTCTTTATGTCTTAAGTGATGTTATATTTAATTTAATTTAATTTAATTTAATTTAATTTAATTTAATTCGGTTTAGTTTAATTTTAATTTAATTTAATTTTAATCTTAATTTAATTTTAATTTTATTTTAATATGATTTTATTTTTAATTTAATTTGATTTAATTTAATATGTTTTAATTTAATTTAATTTAACTTGAATTTACTTTGATTTAATTGTGATTTAATTTAATTTTAATTTGATTTAATTCTTTTTTAATTATTTTTAATGTTTTTTAAAGATGATTTAACTTAATTGTTAAAGTATTAATTTAATTAAAATTTTGATTTAATTTAGTTTAAATGTTTTAATTTTAATTTAATTTAATGATTAAGTCTTTTAGTATTTTAAATCCTCGAGTTTGGATTATCATTTTAATTTGGAATTAAATATTATTGAAGTGATTAATTTAGGGACTCTTAAATTAAAGAATAAATGTCTTCTTAATAATATCCCTATTTTAATAATTTCAATTTTTTTTATCAATCTTCCAAATTTAATTAATTAATTGATTATGGTTTACTTTAATTAATCTTAAAAATGATTGATGGGTCTCTACCCTTTAATTATTTAAATTCCAATCATCCAAATCAGATTAGGATCAAATATTTTACTCTCTCATTTTTTTAAGCCTAAAGTTTTAATTAAGGGTTAAAATTTTAATTATCATTTTGCCCTTCAAGCTTAATAATTCCATAACTCACTAAATTGATCTTAAATGAATTTGAAATTTTTATGTGACTTCACTCACATGTCAATTAAGACATTAGAGGAGAAAATGTGATTTTTCTGTATTTAATTTATTTATATAATTATTTTTTGTGGAAAATAGAGATTTTCAAGGAAAATTTAATAAGATAACCAAAGAAATTTTTCTATCCTTAAGAAAATTATGGGGCATTCCTAATGACCAGAAGACCACTTGGACCAATTTTGGTGATTTTTTAAAATATATTTTATTTATTAGAATTATTTTGAATTTTGGAGCATTAATTAATTTTAAAATAAAATTAAAGTTGAAAAATGGATTTTATATTTTTCTTAAATCTCTCTGACCTCAAGGAGTTTAGAGAAACAAATTTTATATTTTTTTGATTTTTATTTGATTTACTAGAATTATTTTAGTGAAAAAGTTGGAAAATACATTTTTTAATATTAAAAATTACATTAAGTCTTTAAAATTCAATATCTCACCCTAGAGACTTAAGAAAAATATTTGATTTATTCCTAAGTGATTAGAATTCAAATTGTTACATTTTGGTGATTTTTAATATTTTTATGATTTTTATTATTTTTTAATTATTAAAAATATTAAAATAATGATGAAAATCAAATTTTTTAGAAAATTACAATTTTAATTTTCCTAAGTTCCTCTGATATCAGAGAAGCTTCAAAACTATTTTTGTGAATTTTTGAAAAGTATTTTGTGAGTTATGAATTTTTAAAGTTTGATTTTACCCATTTTTGCTTAAGAGGCTTAATCAACCCATTTGGTGGGGTTAATCGAGTCCGATTGGTTTCAAATTTTTATGTGGTGTTCTCCTATCCCTAGAGGACAGTGGAGAATTGTTTTTAAGTTAATTTGATGTGTGATTAACCCTAATTAATTAAAGTTCAATTTTGGGTATTTAGGCCAAATAGGGTTATTCCAAGTGAACTAACTCAAAACCTATTTTTCTAGGGTCCTCTGGTCATAAGAAACATCACCAAATTTTCCTAGAATTTACTTATTATCATGCTAATTATTGGAATTAAAATACTCAAAACAGTAACATGAACTTGAAAAATCAATAACTTCTCATAGGGATGGCCTCTGACCTTGGAAAATTCAGAGAATGTTCCCAAGTTCAGAGGCTTCAAAAGCGCTATGGTCTCATGCTATGGTGAATTGTTTACATGCATGGAGAATTAAAATAGTTCAGAGAGTAAATAAATCATTAAAAAATAAAATACTTGATGAAATAATTTATATTCTTTTCCACATTATTCTCCTCTGTTCACTGAGCAAGAGGGTATTTTTATTTTATTTTTAGGATTTGTCTACACAAAGTTATGAATTTTTGAAGTTCTGGTAATTAAATAAATAGAAAAATGACCTATTTTTCTACTTATCCACGCGGCGCCACGCCATCCTCGGCAGCTCCGAAAGGCCACGCGACACGCTCTGATTCGGCGCCGCCATCTGACTGAGTCGTCCCGGGACCCGCCTTTCACGTAACATCTTCTGGTCCGACGTGATCCGAGTCGTCCATCCGATACACGCGCGATCCAACGGCTCCCAGTCATCGTCTACGGCTGGTGTGAAGCCGTGACCGTAGACCTTCTAACCCTAATTTCTCACTCGATTCTCAACGGATTTATGTGTTCTTATACTCTATGGATTCGTCTTGAAGAGATGAACACATCCATACGGTAAACATGCATTGAAATTAACTCAAACTAAATGGAGAATCTCTATAAGCTCGGGAGGAAGAGAGAGTCCATACCTTTGCTCGAGAAAGTGAAGCTTGATCCGAGGGTTGTGTCACGTTCGATTGGGTCCAAGCAAGCTCAGGATGAAGTCCCTTGGCACAGTGAATTGTCTCAGGTATGATTTCGACCACGAGT
Source organism: Papilionanthe hookeriana x Papilionanthe teres (assembly GCA_022702705.1). Lineage (NCBI taxonomy): Eukaryota > Viridiplantae > Streptophyta > Magnoliopsida > Asparagales > Orchidaceae > Papilionanthe > Papilionanthe hookeriana x Papilionanthe teres. The sequence continues at coordinate 75,718,571 of CM040434.1, read as the reverse complement.
CGATCACAAAGCTTGGAGAGTCTGGAAGCGATGGCTGGCTCAGTGAGGGGGCTTTTGCTTTGGGAAACTTCTCCTCTTGGTACGGTGAAGGTGTAGAGTCGATCGATTTGAGGATTGACTCATCGTGGTGAAGTGTCCTGATTTTGGGCTTGGATTTCAACTACGAAATTGAGCTCGCGAGAGAGGAAATGGCAGGGGGATTTCAGTGGGGATCAAGTTCTCTATGTGTAGAGAGTGGTTTGGGATGATTTTGGCAGGGTTTCAGTAAGGTTTGGTTCAGCACCTCCCTTGGCCGAGAGGAGGGGGTGTTTAAATAGGAGAGGCTGGAGGGTCTCCCAAGGGGGTTTAAGGGTTGGGATCGATTGCTTCGGTGAGGAGAAGAACAGTTGCAATGGCCATTTGGAGTGAGGCGACTTAGCGAGGTGGAATTCCAAATTTGGCTCCTCCGAGGTCTCGGCCATGGTGTTTTCCGGTGATCCAGGCGGCTGGCCGGCAGGCATGGGTCACCCTCAGGTTCAGGTGGGTCAGGGCTGGAGGTTTGTGCAGGCAATTGAGCTTTGCCATGTGTAAAGGGCTTGGATTAAAATGGCATGGGGGAGAGGCCATTTTGGCTTGATTTGGTCCAAGCCATGGTTTGGGTTGGGTTCACCTTCCTATGACTTGGTTTTAGGCTGAGAGGATCATGTGAGTCAACCTACCAAAAGTAGTGAAGTCCACATCAAGGATTAGGTGGCAAAGTATGGTTTAGAGTGTATCATGTTTAAGGTAAAAAAAAGGTTTAAAAAGGTTTAAGAAAGAGATCCCTCTCTTGCCATTAATGGCTTGGTGAGGTGGAAAGTAGATTCCATGGCTCTCATGGCTCCCATGTGGCTCATGCATGGCTTCATGGCTCATATATGGCTTGGGAAAAGTTGTCTCACTTGCTTCTGGTTAAATGAACATGTCCTTTGTTCTCTCTCCAGTGTGTCCTCCTTAGTTGTATTTTTGTTTCCCGGTCAGTCAAATCTTATCGAGATTTATATTGACACATCTTAACGTACAATATAAATACATAGGAATTGAGCGTTATACAAATCTTCTTTAATTTTTTTAATATTGTAAACTCTTTATCTTATAATAAATTATTTTTTATATTAACATATCTATTTTTTATATTTTAAATATATTTAATATATATATATATATATATATATATAAATTTATAATAAATAGTACAATTATATTTTGGTGAACATCATATCAAATTTTAAATTTATTATTATTAAAGACGCTATTTGTATTAAAAATTATATTTATTTTTGTCATATAATTCTATGTATTTAATTTTTAAAAATTGATAATAGTGTTATTAATGTGTGATTAAAGATTTGAGTGATATTTGTGCAAATTTGAAAGTGTAGATGTAAAGTATGTAAATACATAAGAATTGTGTCCAATTCATGCAAAATCCCGGTTTAAATCATTTTATTAACCGGTTCAATCTCAATAAACGCTTCTCTTCATCCGGTTCTGGAACGGTCCGATTTTCAGAATATTTGCTCCAACTTCACCCTCTGAGACGTCGGCGGAAGAAATTTGCTCTTGCGCATTTGCGACGATCTTCTCAATCGTCTTCTCTGGATCAGATCTCGGCGCTTGATTTCCGATCGGTGCGCATATTCTCCTTTATAGGCATCTCCAATCTCATTTTAGATTCTGATAATCTTTAATTTAAGGGTTAAGGTTTAGTTCACTTGTTATTCCGCTTATTCTATGTCGATGATGATATCTTTCTTGAGTTTGTTTCCTGCCAGCCTGAGGTGAGCGGGAAGGTCTCTAAATCATCTTAGAAGGTTGTTGCGATTTTCATCTTTGTAGATGTTGATGTTTTTCTTTTTTTTGATCTGTGTGTCCGATACTGATGGCACCTGCATTGTCGGGTGATTTCTACCTCCACCTACTCGATTGGTCTTTACGTAATGTTCTGATCCTTTGTGTTAGATCTCCTGAATGCTTCTTGATGCGTGGTATAGCTTGCTCCGTTCTGATTTTGTTAGATGATAACTTGAGCATATCATTATTTGACACTGAACTGGAGTTATTTTCAAATCACGGGAAGGATCTATTATACACGTTCTTATCTTAAGTGGATATGGTCCCCTCAAACTAGATTGTTGGTATGAGATTGGACCTTTTTGGATTCAATAGGCAAACTCAAGTTGCTACCTTCCTACTTGCATGTGCATCTCACCATTCTTGGAGAGTTTTAGAATTCATTCTATCTATCCCTAACAAAATTAATGATAATTCATCCAAGCTTATTTTGCCCCTCTGGTGAAACCTTATGTGCTCTAATTACTTTATGAGCTTAAAAGTTCTATTTGATTAAGTTTTATTTGTTTTCTGCCTATTGAACCTCTTGCTTTGCACACAAAGAAAACATGAATTGGTTAATAAGTTTTTTTATAGAGTTTTATGTATTATGTATGTTAAGGATTACTCTGAAATCGTAAAAAAGTGCTTCAGTGAATTGAGATATATAGTCATGGTGTAGACCACCTTCTCATCATTGAACATGCCATGTAGGATTTCTTATTGCTCGAAAGTAGATTTGACTAGAGTAGTTCACAATTATAAGATCAGATAACTATTATTTGGATATGTAAATATTGTTGATAAGATTTATTCATTAAATTATTTCATAAATTTATGCAAATTTATGTATAAATAAATAAATATGTAAATATATGCAAATTTATGTATATATATATATACATAGATAAATTTACATATATATAAAATATTATTTTTTTAATTTAAATATTTTAAGTAAAGTATATTATTTATAAATATTATTTAATTATAAAAAGATTTAATAATTAAATAAATTATAATTAT
>CM040434.1:75668194-75710694 GCA_022702705.1 Papilionanthe hookeriana x Papilionanthe teres | reverse complement strand
ATTTTGACCAAAGTTAACTTTTTTGTCAGAGATTAACTTATTGGGTCAATAATTGGTTATTAATTCAAAAATTGACTATTTTGAACAAAATTAATTTTTTGGTCAAAAGTTGAACTATTGGGTCAATGGTTTTGTCATTGGATCAAGGTTTGACCATTTTGATCAAAGCTAAATTTTTGGTCAGAGATTGACTTATTGGGTCATTAATTCAAAATTTGTTTATTTTGACCAAAATTAACTTTTTGGTCAAATGTTGACTTATTAGGCCAATGGGTTGGTCATTAGGTCAAGGATTGACCATTTTGACTAAAGTTGACTTTTTGGTCAAAAGATGACCTATTGGGTCAATGGGTTGGGCATTAGGTCAAAGATTAACTATCTTGACCAAAGTTCACTTTTTGGTCGGAGATTGGTTTACTAGGTGAAAAATTGGTCATTAAGTCAAAAATTGACTATTTTAATCAAAATTGACTTTTTAGTCAAAAGTTGACCTATTGGGTCAATGAGTTCGTCATTGGGTTAAGGATTGACTATTTTTAACAAAGTTGTCTTTTGGTCAAAATTCGACCTATTTAGGTCAATGAGGCGGTTAGTAGATCAAAAATTGACAATTTTGAGCAAAATTGACTTTTTGGTCAAAAGTTGACCTATTTGGTCAATAGGTTGGTCATTGGGTCAAGGATTAATAATTTTGGCCAAAGTTAACTTTTTAGTCAAAAGTTAACAAATTGGGTCAATTGGTTGGTCATTGGATGAAGGATTGAACATTTTCACCAAAGTTGACATTTAGGTCATTGTGTCAGAAATTGACCATTTTGACCAAATTTGACTTTTGGTCAAAAGTTGATATTTTAGGTCAATGATGTGGTCATTAGGTCAAAAATTGACAATTTTGACCAAAATTGACTTTTTATTCAAAAGTTGACTTAATGGGTCAACAATTGGTAATTATGTCAAAAATTTACTATTTTGACCAAAATTGACTTTTTGGTCAAAAGTCAATCTATTGGGTCAGTGGGTTGGTTGTTAGGTCAAGGATTGACAATTATGACCAAAGTTGACTTTTTGGTCAAAGATTTTCTTATTGGGTGTATAATTGGTCATTAGGTAAAAAATTATCTATTTTGACCAAAAAGTTGACTTTTTAGTCAAAATTTGACCAATTTGACCAACGAGTTGGTCATTGGGTCAAAAATTGACCATTTTGATCAAAGTTGACTTTTTGGTCAAAAGTTGACCTATTTGGTTAATAGGGGGCCATTAGGTCAAAATTTGACTATTTTGACCAAAATTGACTTTTTGGTCAAAAGTTAACATATTGGGTCAATGGGTTGATTATTGGGTCAAGGTTTGACCATTTTGACCAAAGTTGAATTTTTGGTCGAAAGTTAACTTATCGGTCAATGGGTTGGTCATTGGGTCGAAAATTGACCATTTTAACTAAAGTTGACTTTTTGGTCAAAAGTTCACCTATTAGGTCAATGGGTTTGTCATTGGGTCAAAGATTGACCATTTTGATTAAGGTTGACTTTTTGGTGAGAGATTGGTTTTCAGGTCGATTATCGGTCATTTGGTCAAAGTGATTATTTTGACCAAAATTAAATTTTTTGTCAAAAGTTAACCCATTGGATCGATGGGGTGGTCATTGGATCGGGAATTGGCCATTTTGACCAAAGATGACTTTTTGTCGAAAGTTGACTCTACGGGTCGATGGGTTAGTCATTAGGTCGATGATAGTACCATTTTAACCAAAGTTGACTTTTTGGTCGAGAGATTGGCTTACTAGGTTAATAATTGGTCATTAGGTCGAAATTGATTATTTTGATCAAAATTGATTTTTTGATCAAACGTTGACTCTATTGAGTCGATGTGTTGGTCGTTGGGTCAAAAATTGATCATCTTGACCAAAGCTGACTTTTTGGTCAAAAGTTGACCTGTTGGGTCGATGAGTTGGTCATTGGGTCAAGGATTGATCATTTTGACCATAGTTGACTTTTTGTTCAGATATTGACTTATTGGGTTTAAAATTGGTCATTAGGTCAAAAATTAATTATTTTGACCAAAATTAAATTATTTGTCAAAAGTTTACCCATAGGGTCAACGGGGTGGTCAGTGGGTCAGAAATTGACCATTTTGACAAAAGTTGACTTTTTGGTCAAAAGTTGACATATTTGGTCAATGAGTTGGTAATTGGGTCAAGATTTGACCATTTTGACCGAAGAAAACTTTTTGGTCAAAATTTGATATATAGGGTCAACGGGTAGGTCATTGGGTCAAAAATTGACCATTTTGACCAAAGTTGACTTTTTGGTCAAAAGTTGACTTTTTGGGTTAATGGGTGGTCATTAGGTCAAAAATAGACTATTTTGACTAAAATGACTTTTTGGTCAAAAGTTGTCCTGTTGGGTCAATGTATTTTTCATTGGGTGAAGGATTGATTATTTTGACAAAAATTAACTTTTTGGTCAGAGATTGACTTATTTGGTCATTAATTGGTCATTAGGTCAAAAATTGACTATTTTGACCAAGTTTGAATTTTTGGTCAAAAGTTAACCCATTGGGTCAGAAATTGACCATTTTGACCAAAGTTAACTTTTTGGTCAAAAGTTGACATATTTGACAAATGTGTTGGTAATTGGATCAAGAAGTTGACAATTTTTACCAAAGATGACTTTTTTGGTCAAAAGTTGACCTATTAGATCAATGGGTTGGTCATTGTGTCAAAAATTGTCCATTTTGACCAAAGTTGATTTTTTGGTTAAAAGTTGACCTATTTGGGTCAATCGGTGGTCATTTGGTTAAAATTGACTATTTTAACCAAAATTGGCTTTTTGGTCGAATGTTGACCTATTGGGTCTATGGGTTTGTCATTGGATCAAGGATTGACCATTTTGACTAAAGTTGACTATTTGGTCAGAGATTGACTTATTGGGTCAATAATTGGTCATTAATTCAAAAATTTTTTATTTTGACCGAAATTGACTTTTTGGTTAAATGTTGACCTATTAGGCCAACGGGTTGGTCATTGGGTCAAGGATTGATCATTTTGACCAAGTTAACTTTTTGGTCAAAAGATGTCCTACTAGGTCAAAGAATAACCATCTTGACCAAAGTTGACTTTTTGTATAGTGATTGGTTTACTGGGTAAAAAATTGGTCATTATGTCAAAAATTGACTATTTTAATCAAAATTGACTTTTTGGTCAAAGTTGACATATTGGGTCAATGAGTTGGTCATTGGGTTAAAGATTGACAATTTTGACTGAAAGCTTTCTTTAGTCGAAATTTGACCTATTTATGTTAATGAGGCGATCGATAGAGTCGAAAATTGACAATTTTGAGCAACATTGACTTTTTGGTCAAGTGACCTATTGGGTCGATAGGTTGGTCATTGGGTCCATGATTCACTTATTTTGGCCAAAGTTGGCTTTTTAGTCGAAAGTTAACGAATTGGGTCAATGGGTTGGTCATTGGATGAAAGATTGACCATTTTCACCAAAGTTGACATTTAGGTCATTGTGTCAAAAATTGACCATTTTTACCTAATTTGACTTTTTGGTCAAAAGTTGACCTTTTGTGTCAATGAGGTGGTCATTAGGTCCAAAAATTGTCGATTTTGACCAAAATTGGTTTTTGTTCAAATGTTGACTTATTAGATCGATAATTGGCAATTATGTAAAAAATTTACTATTTTGTCCAAAATTGACTTTTTGGACAAAAGTCAATCTATTAGGTTGGTGGGTTGGTTATTAGGTAAAGGATTTACCATTTTGACCAAAGTTATCTTTTTGTTCAAAGGTTGACATGTTGGGTCAATGGGTTTGTCATTGGGTCAAGGATTGATAATTATGACCAATGTTGACTTTTTGGTCACAAATTTACTTATTGGGTCAAAAATTCATCATTAAGTCAAAAATTATCTATTTTGACTTAAAAAGTTAACTTTTCGGACAAAATTTGACCAATTTAGTCAATGGGTTGATCATTGGGTCAAAAATTGACCATTCCAAAGTTGACTTTTTGATCAAAAGTTGACCTATTTGGCCAATGGGTGGTCATTATATCAAAAATTGACTATTTTGACCAAAATTGAATTTCTGGTCAAAATTTAACTTATTGAGCAATTGGTTTGTCATTAGGTCAATCATTGACCATTTTGTCCAAAGTTGACTTTTTGGTCAGAGATTGACTTATTGGGTCAATAATTGGTCATTAATTTAAAAAATTGACTATCTTGGTCATTAGGTCAAAAATTAATTATTTTTACCAAAATTAAATTTTGGCCAAAAGTTGAGCCATTGGGTCAACGGGGAGGTCGTTATGTCAGAAGTTGACCATTTTGACTAAAATTAACTTTTTTTGTCAAAAGTTGACATATTTTGGTCAAAAGTTAACTTGTTGGTCAAAAGTTGACTTATCATTTGACCAAAGTTGACTTTTTGGTCAAAAGTTGACTTATTGGGTCAATTGGTGGTCATTCAGTCAAAAATTGACTATTTTGACCAAAATAGACTATCTGGTTAAAATTTTATCTATTGGGTCAAGGGTTTGTCATTGGGTTAAGGATTGAATATTTTGATCAAAGTTGACTTTTTGGTCAGAGATTAACTTAATGAGTGATAATTGGCCATTAGATCTAAAATTAACTATTTCGACAAAAAATTTACTTTTTGGTAAAAAACGGACCTATTGGGCCAGTGGGTTGGTCTTTGGTGGTCATTGGATCAGACATTGGCCATTTTGACCAAAGATTACTTTTTGGTCAAAAGTTGACTTATTTCGACCAAAATTGAATTTTTGGTCAAAAGTTAACATATTTGGTCAACGGGGTAGTCATTGGGTTAGTTATTGACTATTTTGACCAAAGTTGACTTTCTGTCAAAAGTTGACTTATTTGGTCAATGAGTTGGTAATTGGGTCAAGAAATGACCATTTTGATCAAAGATGAGTTTTTGGTCAAAAGCAGACCTCTTGGGTCAATGGGTTGGTCATTAGGTTAAAAATTGACAATATTAACCAAAGTTGATTTTTTGGTCAAAAGTTGACCTATTTGATTAATGAATTGGTAAATTTATGTATACATACATAAATATATATATGTAAATTTATGTATATATATATATATATATATATATATATATATATATATATATATATATATATATACATATACATATATATATATACATAAATTTACACATATATATATATATAATATTATTTCTTTAATTTAAATATTTTAGTAAAGTATATTATTTATAAACAAAATTTAATTATAAAAAGATTTAAAAACTAAATAAATTATAATTAAATATATATATATAGGTATATATATATATATATATAGTATTATTTTTCGTTTTAACTATTTTAAGTATAGTATATTATTTATAAATATAATTTAATTATAAAAATATTTAGTAGTTAATAAAATTATAAATAAATAATATAATATAATATTATTTGTTTATTTGTAATTTTATTAACTACTAAATAATTTAAGTATAGTACATTATTTGTAAATATTATTTAATCATAAATATCTTTAATAATTAAATTAATTATAAATAAATTTATATATAGGTATATATATATATATATATAGACATAGATAAAATATTATTTTTATTTTAAATGTTTCACCTATAATATATTATTTATAAATATAATTTAATTTAAAAAGTAATTAATAATTAAATAAATTATAAATAAAAAAATATATAGTTATATATATATATATATATATATATATATTTATATAATAATATTTTTTTATTTTAAATGTTTAAAGTATAGTATATTATTTATAAATATAATTTAATTATAAAAATATATAATAATTAAATAAATTATACATAAAAATATATATATAGGTATATAAATATATATAGATATATATATATATTTATTTAATATTATTTTTTTATTTTAAATATTTTAAGTATAGTATAATGTTGAAAAATATTATTTAACCATAAAAAATTTTAATAGTTAAATAAATTATAAATAAATAAATTTATATTCTGTATAGGTAAATATATATATATATATATATATATATATATATATATATATATATATATATAAATATAATATTATTTTTTTATTTTCGATATTTTAAGTATAGTATATTATTTATAAATATAAGTTAATTACAAAAATATTTAATAATTAAGAAAATTATAAATAAAAATATATACATAGAGGTACATAAATATATATTTATATATATAAAAAAATTTATTTAATATTATTTTTGTTATTTTAAATATTTTAAGTACAGTATATAATTTATAAATATAATTTAATTATAAAAATATTTAATAATTAAAAAAATTATAAATAAATATATATATATAGAGGTACAAAAATATATATTTATATATATAAAAAAATTTATTTAATATTATTTTTTTATTTAATATATATATAGATTTATTTATTTAATTATATTTTTTATATAGATAGATTTATTTATATATATAGATTTTTTTTATAATTTATTTATATATATAGATTTTTTTTATAATTTATTTATATATATAGATTTATTTATTTAATAGTATTTTTTTATTTAATATATATATATATAGGTATTTATAAATATATTTATGTAAATATATTTATTTATTTAATATTATTTTTTTATTATAAATATTTTAAGTATAGTTTATTATCTAAAAATATAATTTAATTAAAAAATATTTAATAGTTAATTAAATTATAAATAAATAAAATTATATCCGTATATATAAATAAATAAATAAATACATAAATATATATATATATATATATAAATTTATATAATATTATTTTTTATTTTAAATATTTTAAGTATAGCAAATTATTTATAAATTCAATTTAATTATATATATATATATATATATATATATATATATAGTTATATATATATATATATATAATATTATTTTTTTATTTTAAATATTTTAAGTGGAGTATATTATTTATAAATATTTTTTAATTAAAAAACTATTTAATAGTTAAATAAATTCAAGGATTGATCATTTTGACCATAGTTAACTTTTTGGTCAGATATTGACTTATTGGGTCTAAAATTTGTCATTAGGTCAAAAATTGATTATTTTGACCAAAATTAAATTATTTGTCAAAAGTTTACCCATTGGGTCGACGGGGTGGTCGATGGGTCGAAATTGTCCATTTTGACCAAAGTTGACTTTTTGGTCGAAAGTTGACTATTTGGTCGATGAGTTAGTAATTGGAGTCGAGATTTGACCATTTTGACCGAAGAAAACTTTTTGGTCGAAATTTGATATATGGGGTCGACGGGTAGGTCATTCGGTGGGTCGAAAATTGACCATTTTGACCAAAGTTGACTTTTGGTCAAAAGTTGACTTATTGGGTTAATGGGTGGTCATTAGGTCGAAAATTGATTATTTTGACCAAAATTGACTTTTTGGTCGAAAGTAGTCTGTTGGGTCGATGTGTTTGTCATTGGGTGAAGGATTGATTATTTTGACAAAAATTAACTTTTTGGTCAGAGATTAACTTATTTGGTCATTAATTGGTCATTAGGTCAAAAATTGACTATTTTGACCAAGTTTGAATTTTTGGTCAAAAGTTAACCCATTGGGTTAGAAATTGACCATTTTGACCAAAGTTGACTTTTTGGTCAAAAGTTGACATATTTGGCCAATGTGTTCGTAATTGGATCAAGAAGTTGACCATTTTTACCAAAGATGACTTTTTTGGTCAAAAGATGACCTATTGGGTTAATGAGTTGGTCATTGGGTCAAAAATTGTCCATTTTTACCAAAGTAGGCTTTTTGGTTAAAAGTTGACCTATTGGGTCAATCGATGGTTATTTGGTCAAAAAATGACTATTTTAACCAAAATTGGCTTTTTGGTCAAAAGTTGACCTATTGGGTCTATGGGTTTGTCATTGAATCAAGGATTGACCATTTTGACTAATGTTGACTATTTGGTCAGAGATTGACTTATTGAGTCAATAATTGGTCATTAATTCAAAATTTTTTTATTTTGACCGAAATTGACTTTTTGGTTAAATGTTGACTTATTAGACGATGGGTTGGTCATTGGGCCAAGGATTGATCATTTTGACCAAAGTTGACTTTTTGGTCGAAAGATGTCCTATTGGGTCAATGGGTTGGGCATTAGGTCAAAGATTAACCATCTTGACTAAAGTTAACTTTTTGGATAGAGATTGGTTTACTGGGTCAAAAATTGGTTCTTAGGTCAAAAATTGACTATTTTAATCAAAATTGACTTTTTGGTCAAAGTTGACATATTAGGTCAATGAGGTTGTCATTGGGTTAAGGATTGACAATTTTGACCAAAGTTATCTTTTGGTTAAAATTAGACTTATTTTGGTTAATGAGGCGGTCAGTAGATCAAAAATTGACAATTTTAGGCAAAATTGACATTTTGGTCAAAAGTTGACCTATTGGGTCAATAGGTTGGTCATTGGGTCCAGAATTAACTATTTTGGCCAAAGTTGACTTTTTAGTCAAAAGTTAACAAATTGGGTCAATGGGTTGGTCAATGGATGAAGGATTGACCATTTTCACCAAAGATGACATTTAGGTCATTGTGTCAGAAATTGACCATTTTGACCCAATTTGATTTTTTGGTCAAAAGTTGACCTGTTGGGTCAATGAGGTGGTCATTGGGTCAAAAATTACCAATTTTGACCAAAATTGGCTTTTTTGTTCAATTGTTGACCTATTGGGTCAATAATTGGCAATTATGTAAAAAATTTACTATTTTAACCAAAATTGACTTTTTGGACAAAAGTCGATATATTGGGTCGGTGGATTGGTCATTGGGTCAAGGATTTACCATTTTGACCAAAGTTATCTTTTTGTTCAAAGGTTGACATGTTGGGTAAATGGGTTTGTCATTGGGTCAAGAATTGATAGTTATGACCAAAGTTGACTTTTTGGTCGCAGATTTACTTATTAGATTGATAATTCGTCATTAAGTCAAAAGTTGTCATTTTGACCTAAAAAGTTGACTTTTCGGTCAAAATTTGACCAATTTAGTCGATGGGTTGATCATTAGGTCAAAAATTGACCATTTTGACCAAAGTTGACTTTTTGATCAAAAGTTGACCTATTTGGTCAATGGGTGGTCATTAGGTAAAAAATTAACTATTTTGACAAAAATTGACTTTTTGGTCAAAATTTAACTTATTTGGCAATGAGTTTGTCATTAGGTCAATCATTGACTATTTTGTCCAAAGTTGACTTTTTGGACAGAGATTGGCTTAATTGGTAATTATGTAAAAAATTTACTACTTTGACCAAAATTGACTTTTTAGTCAAAAGTCGATCTATTGGGTCAGTGAGTTAGTTATTGGGTCAAGGATTGACAATTATGACCGAAGTTGACTTTTTGGTCAAAGATTTACTTATTGGGTTAATAATTAGTTATTAGGTCAAAAATTATCTATTTTGACCAAAAAGTTGACTTTTTGGTCAAAATATGATCAATTTGGCTAGTGGGTTGGTCATTGGGTCAAAAATTGATCATTTTGACCAATGTTCACTTTTTTGTCAAAAGTTGACCTATTTGGTTAATGAGGGTCATTAGGTCAAAATTTGACTATTTTGACCAAAATTGACTTTTTGGTGAAAGGTTGACATATTGGGTCAGTGGGTTGGTTATTGAGCCAAGGTTTGACCATTTTGACTAAAGTTGACATTTTGGTCAAAAGTTAACCTATTTGGTCAATGGGTTGGTCATTGGGTCAAGGATTGATAATTATCACCAAAGTTGACTTTTTGGTCAGAGATTTATTTATTGGGTCAATAATTGGTCATTAGATAAAAAATTGTCTATTTTGACCTAAAAAGTTGACTTTTCGGTCAAAATTTGACCAATTTAGTCAATGGGTTGATCATTAGGTCAAAAATTGACCATTTTGACCAAAGTTGACTTTTTGGTCAAAAGTTGACCTATTTGATCAATAGGTGGTCATTAGGTCAAAAATTGACTATTTTGACCAAAATTGACTTTTTGGTTAAAATTTAACTTATTATGCAAGGGGTTCTTCATTGGGTCAATCATTGACCGTTTTGTCAAAAGTTGACTTTTTTGTCAGAGATTGATTTATTGGGTCAATAATTGGTCATTAATTCAAAAAATTGACTTTCTTGGTCATTAGGTCAAAAATTAATTATTTTGACCAAAATTAAATTTTTGGTCAAAAGTTGAGCTATTGGGTCAACGGGGAGGTCGTTATGTCGAAGTTGACCATTTTGACTAAAATTAACTTTTTGGTCGAAAGTTGACATATTTTGGTCAAAAGTTGACTTATCATTTGGCAGAAGTTGACTTTTTGGTCAAAAGTTGACTTATTGGGTCAATTGGTGGTCATTCAGTCAAAAATTAACTATTTTGACCAAAATTGACTATCTGGTCAAAAGTTGACCTATTGGGTCAATGGGTTTGTCATTGGGTTAAGGATTGAATATTTTGACCAAAGTTGACTTTTGGTCAGAGATTAACTTAATGAGTGAATAATTGGTCATTAGATCTAAAATTAACTATTTTGACCAAAATTTACTTTTTGGTAAAAACAAACCTATTGGCTCAATGGGTTGGTCTTTGGGTCAATGGGGTGGTCATTGGGTCAGAAATTGGCCATTTTGACCAAAGATTACTTTTTGGTCAAAAGTTGACCTATTTTGACCAAAATTAAATTTTTGGTCAAAAGTTAACCTATTGGGTCAACGGGGTGGTCATTGGGTTAGATAATGACTATTTTGACCAAAGTTGACTTTTGGTTAAAAGTTGACTTATTTGGTCAATGAGTTGGTAATTGGGTCAAAAATTAACCATTTTGATCAAAGATGAGTTTTTGGTCAAAAATATAATTTAATCATAAAATATTAAATAGTTAAATAAATTATAAATTAATTAATTTATATTTGTATATATATATAAATATAAATATAAATATAAATAAATATATATATATATATAATATTATTTTTTATTTTAAATATTTTAAGTATAGTATATTATTTATAAATATAATTTAATTATAAAAATATTTAATAATTAAGAAAATTATAAATAAAAAAATATATACAAAGATACATAAATATATATTTATATATATATAAAAATTTATTTAATATTATTTTCTTATTTTAAATATTTTAAGTACGAGTATATTATTTATAAATATAATTTAATTAAAAAATATTTAATATTTAAAAAAATTATAAATAAGAAAATATATATAGAGGTACATAAATATATATTTTTATATATTAAAAAATTTATTTAGCATTATTTTTTATTTTAAATATTTTAAGTATAATATATTATTAATAAATATAATTTAATTATAAAATTATGTAATAGTTAAAAAAATAATAAATAAATATATATATACATTTATAAATATATATATACATACATACATACATATACATACATACATACATATATATATATATATATATAAAATATATATATATATATAATTTATTTATATATATGGATTTATTTATTTAATAGTATTTTTTATTTAATATATATAGGTATATATATTTATTTAATATTATTTTTTTATTTTAAAAATTTTAGGTATAGTTTATTATTTAAAAATATAATTTTATGATAAAAATGTTTAATAGTTGAATAAATTATAAATAAATAAATTTATATCTCTATATTTAAATATATATATATATATTTATATATTTATATATATATAAATATGTATATATAATAATATTTTTTTATTTATTTAATATTATTTTACATATATAATATTATTTATATAATATTATTATATATTTATATAAATTTATTTAATATTATTTTTTTATTTTAAATATTTTAAGTATAGCATATTATTTATAAGTACAATTTAATGTCGGCATATTTTTAATTTAATTTAAATAAATAATTTGAAAAGTAGTATTTGATTTTTGAAAATAATTTTAAATTCGAAGATTTTAAGATATGAAATCAAATTGATCTCACATCCCGAATAGTTTATATAAACGAGTACCGCACCGCAAAACGTGTATCTATCCCGAAGAATAAACACACTGTTTGGTAATGGGGCTCGATTAAATAAACTAGAAGATCTGTGACATCCGTTTGGTCTGCGAACCAATTTTATAAGCCGACAAGTTCCCCTGCTTAATGCAAAGAAATTAAGTAGGGTTTATATTACCTGGGTTCTTAAAATTCCCTATAAGGGCAAGCCCCTATAGTTAATTACATCTTAAGTGACGGGAATCACTTAAGAAAACTCTCGATAATAATCAGTAGTTCTGCTCTCAAGAATCTCAAAGTTTTAGTTTTCAAGGGATTGAATTTTAGAATTTCAATAGAGAATGGATCAAGTTTGGAACATTTTGTTTTAGGAATTCAAAGGAAAAGAGGTAGGAGAAATCACAGATTCGAAGCGAACTTCGGTAATTTCCGATCATCTATTGTTTGGCTTGAATTTAGGAAAATCCTAATATTTATTTAATGTTTTGATCTTGCCGATTTTAATCAATTAGGACTTATATTCGTATGACATGATCATACAAATAGCCTCGAAGATGTGAGGGTTTATGTCGTATCGGACAACTACCTCGGAATCTAAGACTGGTTAGGGCTTAATTTGCGATGCAAATACTAACAAAAAGATTGAGGATTTATGTTGCACTAGGCAAACTACCTCGAAATCCTATGGCTTGGTTATTTAATTCTAAGAAAGTTTTGTTGAAGTAGACTCGGGTTTTGCTTGATGACGATGGCCGTGCTTGCCCACCATGCTCCAGAGCTCCTTGTTGTTGCGAGAGGTTTAGTTTTAGAAGATTGTAATCAAAAGAGAAGAGAAGAGTTTGGTTTTAGAAATCTTAATTTCCAAGTGTTCTTTATGTTTTAATTAAAACAAATCTTAAAATTGATTATAACAACACCGGTTAAGATCCCACGGTTCCATCCTTCCGACATCGTAATTTTTATCGGATTCACTTAGTCAAAATGAATTTGCTAAACTCAACTAAATGAGTTCCACACTTTCATTTAGACCGTGGGAAATCCCGTTAGCAACACGTAGGTTACATCATCCGAGGTATTCCCGATCATCCAACAAGACGTTTTAATTTAGTTGTAGTTGTAGTTTTGTTGTTTTATTTGTGATTAAATTTTGAGTTGTTTTATATTTTGAAATGTTGTGGCTGTGAATTTTATATTGCAATGACTTTTAATTTAGTTTTGGTTTCAGTTTTAGGGACTATCCTAAAGTTTGGGTTTTCATGCAACAGTTGTTTATCATGCAAGAAAAGTAAAATGCATTTGCAATAAGGTAAATTGCAAGAAGGTAAATTGCAATAAAATAAAAGCGTACCCGGAGGGTCTTCCCGTCATCCCGAAGCTGCACTTAAACACAATTTAGAATATTTAAGCATTTAAAGCAAGTTCCTAGGTAAAGCTAAGGGAAGGGTTATGGTTTTCTACCAAGTTCCTAATCCTATAGCTAGTCATCTCCTATGACGTCTAGGTTCTTGTGTTTTGGTTTGAGGATGATTTTCTTCATCGAAGAACAATTAAGTTCAATTGTTCTTATAAACATCCTATCGTATTGAGGAAGTGCTTGAGACGAATCTTAAACATCTTTTCAATACTTCTAGGATTATTTTAAGTCCAAGAGAATTTAATTATACATTGAATTAATCATCCAGGAGTTCAAGTTTTGTTATCTTGCTCAGTGAAGTATGACATTTGGATATCCTATGAGTGAAGTAACACTTCACTTAACACTTTGTTTAGGAGTTATGACAACAAGAACTTTTGAGGGCAAATCGATGTTCAAGTGATTTGTGATTCGACTTAATTTTAATTAATGGGTTTAAGTTTGGAATAGTGTTCAAGTTGTTTTAAATTTATTTTTGAATTCTTCGTGTCTTAAGTGATGTTATATTTAATTCAAATTAATTCAATTTAATTTTAATTTAATTTAATTTGGTTTAGTTTTAATTTTAATTTTAATTTATTTATTTAATTTAATTTTATTTTTATTTTAACTTGATTTATTTTTTTTAATTTAATTTAATTTAATTTAATTTAATTTAATTTGAATTTGAATTTAATTTAATTTAATTTAATTTCATTTTAATTTTAATTTAATTTAAATTTTAATTTGGTTTTATTTTTAATTTTAATTTAAGTTTAAATTTTAATTTAATTTTATTTTTTTAATTTAATTTTAATTTAATATTTTATTTTTTATGATTTAAGGATGATTTAATTTTAATTGTTAAAGTATTAATTTAATTGAAATTTTAAAAGGATTTAATTTAAATGTTTTAATTTTAATTGTCTTTTAGCATTATAAATTTTGAATTTGGATTATCATTTTAATTAGGAATTAAATATTATTGAGGTGATCAATTTAGGGATTCTTAGATTAAAGAATAAATTTCTTCATAATAATATCCCTATTTTAATAATTCTAATTTTTTATTATTCTTTCAAGTTTAAACAATTATTTAATTAAGGTTTATTTTAATTTCTTTCAAATTATTTGGTAGGTTTCTACCCTTTAATTACCTAAGTTTCAAACATCTAAAATCAACTTAGTATCAAATATTTTACCCACCCTTTTAATTAAACCTAAAATTTTTAATTATAGGTTAAAATTTTAATTATTATTTTGCTCTTTAAACTTACTAATTTCATAACTCACTAAATTGAGCTTAAATGAATTTGAAATTTTTATGTGACTTCACTCATATATCAATCAAAACATTGGAGGAGAAAATGTGATTTTTCTGTATTTAATTTATTTATATAATTATTTTTGGTGGAAAATAAGAATTTATTTATATAACCAAGGGAAAGTTTCTGTAATTAAGAAAATTATGGGACATTTCTAATGACTAGAGGACCACTTGGACTAATTTTGGTGATTTTTTGAAATATATTATTTTTATTATAATTATTTTGAATTTTGGAGTATTAATTAATTTAAAAATAAAATAAAGGTTGAAAAATGAATTTTATATTTTTCAAAAATCTCTCTGATATCAAGGAAACTAGAGAACCAATTTTTATAATTTTCTAATTTTTCTTTGATTTATTAGAATTATTTTAATGGAAATGCTAGAAAATACATTTTTTTATATTTTAAAATTACCTTAGGGATTTAAAATTTAATATCTCATCATAGAGACTTAAGAAAAATATGGAGTTTGTTCCTAAATGATTAAAATTTAAAATGTGACATTTTGGTGAATTTTATTATTTTTGTGATTTTTATTATTTTTTAATTATTAAAAATATTAAAATAATGTAAAAAATCAACTTTTTTGGAAAATTACAATTTTATTTTTCTTAAATTCCCCTCATATCAGAGAGGCTCCAAAACCAATTTGGTAAATTTTTGAATAGTATTTTGAAAATTATGAATTTTTTAAATTTAATTTTGGCTAAATGGCTTAACCAACCCATTTGATAGGGCTAACCAAGTCCAATTGACATCAAACTTTTATGGTAGGTTCCTCTGATCCTAAAGGTCAGTGAAGAATTAATTTCAAGTCAATTTGATGTATTATTAGCTCTAATTAATTAAAGCTCCATTTTGGGTGTTTAAGCCAATTAGGGTTATTACAAGTGAGTTAACTCAAAAACCATTTTCCATAGAGTCCTCTGGTCATAAGAAACATCACCAAATTTTCCTAGAATTTATTTCACAACATGCTAATTATTAGAATTAAAATACTCAGAATAGTGACCTAGAATTGAAAAATCAATAACTTTTCATAGGGGTAGCCTCTGACTTTGGAAAATTCAGGGAATGTTCCCAAATTCAGAGGCTTCAAAAGTCCTATGGTCTCATGCCAAGGTAAATTGTATACATGCATGGAGAATTGAAATAGTGCAGAGAGTAAATAAATAATTAAAAATAAAATACTTGATGAAATTAAATGATTTCTTTTCCACATTATTCTCCTCTTTTCACTGAGCAAGAGGGTATTTTTATTTTATTTTTTTGATTTTCCTACACAATGTTATGCATTTTTGAAGCTTAGGGAATTAAATAAATCAAAAATGCCCTAATTTCCTACTTACCACGCGGCGCCACGCCATCCTCGGCAGCTCCGAAAGGCCACGCGCCGTCTTCTGATTCGGCGCCGCCATCCGACTCAGCGCTCCAGGGCCCGCGGTTCACGTACCATCGCGCTGTCCGGCTCAATCCAGACCGTCCGTTCGATACATGCTCGATCCGACGGCTCCCGGTCATCGTCTACGGCGGGTGTGCACCCGTGACCGTCAACCTTCTAACCCTTATTTCTCACTCAATTCTCAACGGATTTTCGTGTTCTTATGCTTTATGGATTCGTCTTGAGGAGACGAACACATCCATATGGTAAACATGTATTGAAATTGAATCAAATTAAATAGAGAATCTCTGTAAGCTCGGGAAGAAGAGTGAGTCCATACCTTTGCTCAGAGAACTGAAGCTTCGATCTGAGAGTTGTGTCACCTTCGATTAGGTCCAAGCAAGCTCCAGATGAAGTCCCTTGGGCTGGTGAATTGTCCAGGTATGATTTCGACCACAACCGATTACAAAGCTTGGAGTCTGGAACAGATGGGTGGCCTGGAGAGGGGGCTTTCACTGGTGAACTCCTTCTCTTGACCTTGTGCAGGTGTGGGTGAGTTTAATTTGAATTTGGTGAAGAGTTGGGAGATGTCCTGTTTTTGGGTGGAATTTTGGCTGAGAAATTAAGCTCTGTTGGTGGGGATTAGGGCAAATTGTCACTTGGGGATCAAGCTGCTCTAAGTGTGGAGAGTGGTCCGGAGCAATTTTGGCGGGGTTTCGAGTAAGGTCGCAGTTCGGCACCTCTCATGGCCGAGAGGAGGTGAGGTTTAAATAGGAGAGGGTGGAGGGCCTCCGGGGGGTTTAAGGCTTGGGATCACCTGCTTAGGTCGAGGGAAGAACGGCCATGGTGGCCATTGGGCATGGGGCGGCTCGACGAGGGAGAATTAAATTTTTTGGCTCCTCCCGAGGTCTCGGCCATGGTGTTTTTCGGTGGCACAGTGGTCGGCCGGCTAGGCACCGGTCACCATCTTGTTCGGGTGGGTCGAGGCTGGGGTTTAGTGCAATCGATTGGCCATGGACATGTGTAAAGGAGTTTGATTTAAATGGAATGGGAGAAGGCTCATTTTGGCTTGGTTTGGGTCAACCCATGGAAATAGGCTTGGTGCACCTCCCCAAGACCTGATTTTGAGCTGAGGGAATCATTTAGGTCGGCTTAGAAGGAGTGGTGAAGTCTCCATCCATGGTGAGGTGGCTAAGCATGGTTTAGTGTGTGACATGCTTAAGGTAAAAAAGGGTTTAAAAGGGTTTAAGAAAGAGATCCCCTCTCTTGCCATTAATGGTTTGGTGAGGTGGAAAGTAGATTCCATGGCTCTCATGGCTCCCATGGGGCTCATGCATGGCTTCATGGCTCACCTTTAGCTTGGGGAAAATTTTGGTCAATTTCATGAAAAAGGTTTTAAAAATTTTGGTAATTTAGGGGTGATTTGATGGGATTTGGCATATGACTTGATTTGGATTTATTTTATCATGAATTTAGAACTTAGGAGATGGTTTTATCAAATGGATGATGATAGAGGATTGTCATGTGGGCTTTGGGCCTTTTGAAATTATTTTTGATGGGCTTTTAGGAAGGCTAAGGGGATGGGCCTTTAGGTTTAAGAATGAATTCAAGGATGGGAATTTTGTAGAAGTTTGGGCCAAATAATTGTTGGGTTTGGTTTAGGGATATGTCATGAGTGATTTGAAATGAATTTGGAGTGATTTGGGTTTGAATGGGGTTGGATTTGGGCCTCTTTGGTAAATGGGCCAATGTAGGTCAAATTGGGCTAACTTGGGTCAATGTTGGGCTAGGGTTGAAATTGTTGTAAAATTAATGTTGGAAAATGTTTATGGGAGTGTCTCAAAGAGGTTTTGACTTTGGTTGGATTTTGATTTTGAGGTTTGGGCTTATTTGGGTTAGGTTTGGGTTTAGGTCAAAATTTGGCCTTTTAGCTTTGGGTTGAATTTGAGTGGGGTTTGGGTCCAAATTTTGGGCAAATCATGTTAGTGTTTTGTTTGTGGGGATGTTAAGGAAGGTTTAGAAAAGGTTTGGGGTTAATTGGAGTTGAATTGGGTTAGTTTGGGCTAAGTTTGGGTCATGGGTCCAAATTGGGCTTTAAGGTCAAAAGTGAAATTGGATTCAAATGCCAATCAAATTGGACTTGGATTTGGTCTAGATTGGTGTTGGAGATGTTGAATTGAAGTTTAGAATTGAATTGGACCAGAATTTGGGTCAATTGGGTAGGTTTGGTTTGACATTGGGTTTATTTTGGGTTAAAATGGGTCAAATTGGGGATTTTGACAAAAGTGGGGTAAATTGACAAAATTGGCCCATGGTGTAGTTGAACAAAATGAAATTCGGAATATTTGGAATTTTTTGGGAATTTTCTGAATTTTTGGATTTTTGGGATAAGAGGGGCATTTTTGGTATTTGGAGAGTATTGGGAGGTATTTTTGGAATTTTGGGTATTTTTGGCTACGAAAGATCAATTTGAGTGGAGGGAAATGTTTAGGAATGATTTTGGGGAATTTTGGGTAATTGGAGATTTTTTTGAAAATTTTGGGTAATTTCAAGGGTATTTGGTAGGTTTGGTGGGCCTGGGGTCCCGGGGGTCAAAAATTAAAAATTTAGAAAATTGAAGATTGGGTAAATGTAAGTGGAATGAAATCATTTTGGTTGAGCCACGAAGCCATATCAAGCCCACATGAGCCATGAAGGGACTCATTTGAGGCATTCACTATGATGTTCCTAACCCTCTTAGCCAAGGGCTTAGGGGTTAAGGACCATCCATGTGAATCACCTCCACGAGTCAGGAGGTCAAGTTGGGTATGGGTGTGGTTTTAGAAGGTGTATAAAAGTATAGTGTATGAGTGTAGTGTGTGTGTAAGTCGGCCCTTCACCGGACCGGGCCGACCGAGGCGATCCTAAGGCCGAAGAGTCACATAGGAACTCATCCTTAAACTTCCGCATTTGATTTCAACCCTCTAGGTGATTAGGGGTCTACAATCAAGTTTGTGGAGTTTGCGGGGAGTTAAGATGTGGTTTGAATTTCTAGGTGGTGGGTTCCACTTCTACTCCTCTAAGATAGTCGAAGGAAAAGCTGAGGCTAGATCCTAAGTACTAAAAGAAGAAGAGAAGACCTCATCGAAAATGAGGTCGACAAATGGACCCCGATAGGTGTGGTGTGCTAACCAAGCACACCACGCGTATTGGTGTTGACCGAAAAGATCAACAAAACCAACACGGATGTCCAAGTGACAAACTTAGGATGAAATTAAAGAATTTCCAGTTGAGGAGTGTCGAGTATATCTACGAGATTGGAGATTCTGAACTCTCGCTAGGGAAAGGGAAAGGAGGTGAATCCCAAATCACATGATGCGGGGAATTTCGATTTAGATTTCATTTTGTTTCGGTTTAAGTCTTGATGTGTGAGCTCAGATTTTAGTTTGAGTTTCGATTTAGACTGAAGTTTTGTTAAGATTAATTTGAAGTGATTTGAACTTGAAATGAAAATTGGAATTTTGTGGTTTTAGATGTAACATCTTCAACCTCAAAAGAAAATTTAATTGATTGGATTTGACCATTACAATGAGGAGAGTTCTCAGAGTAATGCGGTATTGGATGTAAAATCCTCAACCCCAAGAATTTGATTTTGATGTATTTCATTGCGATAGGGAAAGAATCCTAAAGCAATGCAGTCTCGGATGTAAAATCCTTAACCCCAAAAGTTTGATTTTGATGTATTTCATTGCGATAGGGAAAGAATCCTAAAGCGATGCGGTCTCGGATGTAAAATCCTCGACCCCAAAAGTTTGATTTTGATGCATTTCATTGTAATAGGGAAAGAACCTAAAGCGATGCGGTATCGGATGTAAAATCCTCGACCCCAAAAGTTTGATTTTGATGTATTTCATTGTGATAGGGAAAGAATCCTAAAGCGATGCGGTCTCGGATGTAAAATCCTTAACCCCAAAAGTTTGATTTTGATGTATTTCATTGCGATAGGGAAAGAATCCTAAAGCGATGCGGTCTCGGATATAAAATCCTCGACCCCAAGAATTTCATTTTGATGTATTTCATTGCGATAGGGAAAAAATCCTAAAGCGATGCGGTCTCGGATGTAAAATCCTCGACCCAAGAATTTGATTTTGATGTATTTCATTGCGATAGGGAAAGAATCCTAAAGCAATGCAGTCTCGGATGTAAAATCCTCAACCCCAAGAATTTGATTTTGGATGGTAATCGATTTTGCAAAGATTTGTAATGTTGATTTGAAAAGTGTGGAATTTTGGTGTTTCAAGAATTTCATGAGAGTTGTAAAAGATTTTTGTGGAAAGAAACAGATTACGAGGGAATATGTAGATGTTACATATCCCACTCAAAAAGAGTTGATCAAAAGTTGCTGGTTTGGATTGGATACAATTCCTTGCCATCAGATCTGAATCGAAAACCTCAAGGCTCCGTGTCAGTGGAATCGACCGCTTCAATCCCAGACAAGGAAGAGAGTAGGACGGATTGGATTTCAGATTTGGAAGATTGAGTTTGAATTTGATTGACATTTGATTTGAGATCTTGAAGGTCGAATTTGAATTTGATTGAGATTTGATTTGAGATTTGGAAGGTTGAATTTAAAATTTGATTTAAAATTTGTGCTCGTTTTGTTTGTCCTTTAACAATTCAAATTTGCCTTATCGTTCATTTAATGTACATGTGGATTTGGCGTTCATCATTTTTTTTAGATTTTTTAAGGAAAGTTTTTTTTTATTCTTTTTGTTTCTTTTCTGTTCTTTGTTCGAAGTTCATTTAACTTTAATGGCGTTTCCAAGTCAATTTGCACAAAAGAGGTGAAGGCCGAAATGTGAGATGGTCACTTTCATTCCAACCATGTTGAAGATACATCATACAACTCGATGCGGAATACATCTCATACAATCCATGTAGACTCAAAACGGATTATGTATGATCTTTATCGATCCATCCAAAAAGGCATCCGTCGGAAATCCATGTACGAATAGTGAGGTACATGGTCGATAACATCACCTTCCAAGCCATCCTTGGCAAGGATGTCATATGGATGTACGTTGGAGGTGTGATATTTTCCATGTAACTCACGGCTCGTAAGGCCGGAGGCTTTCTAGCTACGGGTACGGTTGGAAGTGGTAAGGTGCTTTCCTGTCATCCATCCTTCGAAAGTAAGCGAGATCCGCTTCATTGGTACTCACGGTATGCAATGTTTAGCGACATCCGCTCCGTTGCCTTTTAGTATCATGACGGAACCTACCGGTAATGGTATCTTTCTTGGCCCTCGGAACTCACCTGGGCCTGCTATCCGGAGGTCAGATCCGAACTTGATATTACACTCGTTCAGAAAAGAAACTTTGCAGAAAAGTCTGACAAAGTCGTAGTGATCTATGTGCGGGGGTATGCAGTCACCCTTCTTGTAAATGTTAATGATGCAACTGTTGGGTATGCAATCTGCTGGCAGTACCCTCCATGTTATCATTCTCTTTACCATCCTTTTGATGACCAATAGCATTGGATCTACCTTGCCATGACGGAGTATCCCGGTGGGTTTCCCTTCTCGTCTTCGTGAAGTTGTAGCGAGCATCCACATTTTATTGTAATTCTCCATTTCCACGGCATCCATCTCCGGGGTTCCGAGTAAGTGTTTTCTCTTAGGCGGCTCGCTCGACCCATTCTTTTCAAATCCGGATGCGATCCACGATTTGTTGTTGTTCGTATTCGAGAACACGTTTGTATGTAGCTCGAGGCCTTCAGTATATTGATCATCCTGCCTCTCGATTCTCTCGAAGTATTCAAAAGTTTGCTTCTCGACATTCGCATTCTTTCTAGCTCATATTCGGGAATAATCTGCAAATGGCGAGGCCTGGTGACGTACTGTGGGATATATGGCTCAATCCCTTCGTGTTCTCCTGCATACCTCGGCTCCTCGGGGGTGGTCTCCGTCGGGACATCCTCCGGGGTTGCTTCTGCAACAAGGTCATGCATTACTAGTGGCTTTATCTGGTGGCGTGGTAGCCTTCTTTCTTCTGATCTTCTTGAGATTTCCTTGGTCTCTTATGTTATCCTCGGAGCTGATCTCCTTTCTTCAGGTTCCTGGCGAACCGGTATCCTTGAAGTATATGCACTGGTAGTAGTGATTGCCTCATTGCGCTGGTCCGCTGCTAGTTTAGTTAACATCTTGCGGATACGGCGATTTTTATTTCTTCACTGAGTTGCTGTGAGAGCAGCTCTTCATACTTCCTAAATTTCTGTGGGCGCGGCGCTAACAAGCCTGCCCTCTGCTGTAGCGACCACAGACTTGATTCTCTTGTCCTCCTCAGTGTTTGTTTTCCATTTCTTGCTGCCGGGTCGGTGGCTTGGGCCACCCACTTTCAATACTGTCTAACTGGGCAGTTCCTCTCGGTTAACTGGGACCCAATCACTTTCCTCGTATTGCGAGCCTGCTGGTGCGAAGTACGAGTCGATCTCCATTATCGCTCCATCTTTCACCCTCTTTTCGTCGAGTGCGAGGCTTACGCCATTTCTAAAGTTCGGGACCCAACCGCCGGTTCGATATTTCCCTGCGAAAAGACAAGGAAAAGGATCAGGGGCCGTACTAAGAACAAGAACATTAAGAAAATGTTTATTAGAGACAGAGTTTTCTTTTTCTATTTTTTTTATTATTCCTTTTATATTTTTAAATTCAACAGGAATGAAGTGGGAGAAGATCAAAAAAAGATTTTGATTTGGAAGAGAGAACAAGGAAAACTTTATTATCATGATTTTATTTATTTTAGCACATTTTTTATTATTTTTGGGTTCAGACCCAGTCATAAGTAATTACTTCGCCCGTGCTTCTAGGGATGAAAAATTCATTCCTTCGAAACATCAGGTAGCGTAATACTTCTTCAAGTATCGCCCGTTGATCGAAAACATATGTCGTTCTTCTTGGCAATTCACAAGCTGGTAGGAGCCTCTCGAGTAGGCGCCTCGACTACGAAACGGTCCTTCCCGAGTGGGTTCGAATTTTCCTCTATCTTGCGGTGTGCGAGGATAGGTCTCTTGAGAACGAGAACAAAGTCACCAACTTTGAAGGTTCTTGGGCGGACCGATCTGTCATGGGCTTGAACCATCTTAGCTTGGTATAGTTCTAAATTCTGTTGCTGGCTGCAAGTCTTTTCCCTTCCAGGCTTTCTAATTCCTCTAGTCGTAATTCGGCATTGTCTTCTGTCGTGATTTTCTTTGCAACTGCAATTCTGAGTGAAGGAAGCTGGACCTCTAAGGGTAACACTTCCTCGGATCCATACACCAGAGCGTAAGGTGTAGCTTGAGTAGGAGTTCTGAAGGTTGTCCGGTAGGCCCATAGGGCTTCTAATAACTTCTCGTGACAATTTCTCTTATTATCGCCCAAAGTTTTCTTTAAAATTTGAACGAGAGTTTTATTAAAAGCCTCAGCCAGGCCGTTTTCTCTTGGATAGTAAATTGTTAAATACCGCCGGTCGATTCCGTGTCTCACGACAAAATTGTTGATTTGCGTGCTTCGAATGCTGATCCATTATACGAGATGATCTGCGCGGCACTCCGAAACGATAGACAACTTGGTTCTTAAAAAGCTGCGGCACGTGGTGTGCTTTCACTTCTCTTAGTGGAGCTGCCTTTGCCACTTGGAAAAGTAATGCAGTAGCCGCAAGAATGAAGCGATGTCCTTTTGAAGACGGTGGTTCTATTAGACCCACTATATCTGTGCCCCAACATTCGAATGGCCATGACGCAATTGTCGGATGCAGCACATTTGGAGGTTGGTGTAGAACCACTCCGTGCACTTGGAATTGGTGACAGCTCTTAGTGATTTTCATGCGATCGGTCATCATCGAGGGCCGGTAGTACCCTAGTCTTTTAATTTTCATTTTCATCTTCGGACCCGGCGGTGAGCGCCACGAGTCCGAATTCACCTCTTTAACAATTTCACGGGCCTCGGACCCGCTTAGGCACCTTAGCCGCATTTGAACGAAAGACCTTCGTATAACGTGTTGTTTATTAATGCGTAGGACGGAGTTCTTTTCTTGATACGATGGGCTAACGACCTATCGTCCGGTAGTTTTCCTGTTTGCGGGTAGTACATTAATGTACGTCGCCGATCTTCGTGTTTTACGTCACTTGTTGGAACTAATTCTTTTTCTTTTTCGATTTGTGTATTGTGTCTATGTCGAGCTGTGATAGGACCGACGTCCATGAGCCGACACTTCCAGCGATTCATCTTGCGAGCGAGGCAAATTCTTTTGCGAGGCGGGCTAACGCATCTGCTTAAAGTGTTTTCTTTTACGGGGATTTTGTAGATCGTCGCATTTGGAATGCTGTTCAACAAGCTTGTATGGCATACTTGAAGTATTGCTCTAGTCTTGGCTTTAAAATTATGCATTGTCCGGCGATACGTTGAATGATTAACTGCGAATCCCCGTAGATGTTGATGTTTGTTATTCCATTTGAATAGTTAATTCCGATCTGTTATGAGAGCTTCATATTACGCTTCGTTGTTTGTACATGGCTCTGTCAAGTGGTAGGAGTATCTTAACATCCCCCGCTCCAGTGTTATAAAGATTAGTCCAATTCCTGCCTTACTGGGCTCTATCACTTGCAATTTTTCATATTTGTGTGCTGAAGATGCTCCATCAAAATATAATACCCAACGTCGATCATCAGGGCCTTCTAAGCTCATTATTTGTTCATCTGGAAAGTCGTCATTGAGAGGAGATTCTGCCGGCGAAGGGTGTTCGCGAGGAAGTCCGCTAGGACTTGTCCCTTTCTTGCACGAAGAGGCACGAAAGTTATATCGAATTGCATTAATATCATTGAACACACGGCAAGTACGCAGGAAAGTGTTGGACGGGTCATCAAGTATTGCAATGGATTAAATTTTGAGATCAGGTTGACCTTATGAGAAAGC
Organism: Papilionanthe hookeriana x Papilionanthe teres; assembly: GCA_022702705.1. Lineage (NCBI taxonomy): Eukaryota > Viridiplantae > Streptophyta > Magnoliopsida > Asparagales > Orchidaceae > Papilionanthe > Papilionanthe hookeriana x Papilionanthe teres. The sequence continues at coordinate 75,685,648 of CM040434.1, read as the reverse complement.
ATGTAGTGCACGAGCTTTTGAGCGGCGAAGATCGGGGCCAAACGGTACATTTCGATTGTGGGATACTTTATTTCCGTCGGAAGTAAACGACGGCTTAGGTAGTAAAGAGCATTTTCGTTACCCTCATCATTGACACAGGCTAACAGGGCTCCGAGTGAGTCGTCTAAAGCCGCGGTATAAAGTATCAACAGCCTACCTGAGACTGGGGCGGCTAAGACAGGAGGTGTCATTAAATATTGTTTAATGTCCTTAAAGGCCTGCTGACATTTCTCTTCCCAAATAAATTTGGCGTCCTTTTTAACTAATGCGAGAAGGTGACACCTACGACAAGTTTGAGATAAAGCGTCGAAGATATGCCGGCTTCCCTTGAAAAGATCGTAGTTGTTTTAAGGTTTTGGGAGACGGCATTTCTAAGATAGCTTTAATCTTTTCCGGGACGATTTCGATTCCACGATGTCGGACAACGAATCCTAAGAATTCCCGGAGGTGACGCGAAGGCGCATTTTAAGGGATTCATCTTAAGGTTAAATTGTCTTAATCGTTCGAAAAAAATTCTCAAATCATACGAGTGGTTTTCCTTTACTTTGCTTTTAATGACCACATCATCCACATAGCATTCGACTTGATTATGGATGAGATCATCAAAAATTCTTGTCATCGCTCTACGGTAGGTTGCTCTGCGTTCTTCGGTCCGAATGGCATCCTTTGTGTAGCAATATACTGCGATCGGCGTTACGAATGCTGTAAGTTTTTCATCTTCTGGAGCCATTTTTATCTGGTTGTATCCTTAAGATCCATCCATGAATGAGAATATTTCATGTGTTGAAGCAATGTCGATCATTAATTCGGGATCGGTAGAGGGAATTCATCTTTTGGACATGCCTTGTTTAAATCTACGAAATCCACGAAATTCGATCGACCATTCTTCTTCATGATTGGCACCACATTGGCTAACCAAGTCGGGTATTGTTCTTCATGGATTAATTTAGCTTCTATTAGCTTTTTAACTTCGGTATGACTTGTTGTTCAATTTCTAGACGCATTCTTCGGGACCTTGTCGATCGGAATAGAAGTAGTATCCACTCCTAGCTTATGGAATGCGACCTCTGGAGCTAATCCTGGCATCTCATCGTAGCTCCAAGCAAAACAGTCTTAAAATTCCATTAATAACTTGATTATTTCTTCGGAGTCTTCTTTATTGAGTAAGGAGCTAACAAAGGTAGGTTTAGGCTCTTCGCTAGTACCTAAGTTAACTTTCGTTAACTCATCTATTGTAGATTTGATCTCTTCTTCGAACTCTGGTGGAGCGTTTCCAATTTGTAAATCTTCAAACTCTTCTGTAGTTTCCATGCAGTTTTCATTAGACTCGCAAGTGATAACCAAGCAAAATTCAGTATCTTCAACTGATCCTACTGTGTCGAATCCGAGACCATGTTTTGAATTGGGTGGACGACCGGAGTTATTCCATAATTTTTTAAAATGTTGTGATTGACCTTTTGTCCATTGCCGAGGTGAGAAACCACACTGAATTAAATTTTAAACACAGGGAGAGTACCACTCAAAAGGTAATTCCATTAATTCTGATGAACTAGCATCTTAAGTGTACATTATTTTCAGTTTTGGAGGAAGGAGCACCACGGTAGAATTTGATGGGCTTTGCACCGCTGCTACGTACCTCTTTGACCACCATACCCTCGATCTTGTTAGACTGGATCGGGGTCAGGGTCATAGTGTGTACATAGTGGTTAATCTTCTCGTACATCTATTTATATTCCTCGTTCTTTTCATCTTCGAGAGAGATCCTGAATTGCGGCTTCTTCCGACTTATTGTCGTTGCTCCTTGCTTGATCTCTTTTTCTTCTTCAAAATTGTCTTCCCAATCAACATTGATGGTTGGTTTCCTCGTCCAGCTTGTCTTAACGTCTCTGCCACGACCTCGTCCCCGGCCTCGACCTCAGATGCGAGTTGTGGAGAAACCTTCACCATCTCGCCGTAAGGGAGTGGTGAGTGACCGTTGGACTAGAACTTCAGGTTCTTCATCATCCCAAACTTCCTTTGCTTCATTCGTTATGGTATCTCTGCAGAAGATTGTTTTCTTCGGAGGTGCATAATAAGCTGCATCTTCATGGATTCCAATTTCATGTACGAAGAACGGTTGTAAGTCACCATTGATGCATTGTTTCCCTCCATCGTAGTATTTGATGCACTGATGTAGAGATGATGGTACCATTCAGTTCTCATGTATCCATGGTCAGCCCAGTAGAGCGTTGAATGATGTTTCTGAATCAATTATGTGAAATTTCGCTATTGCCTTTGCTAAGTCACCAGTCTTCATTAGAAGTGTTATTGATCCGAGGGCTCTTTCTCCTTTCTGGTTGAATCCTCTTAATAACATTTTGTCCGCTTCGAGCTCGCGAGCATCAATTTCCAAGTATGCTAGTGTTCAAAGATTCATTATATTGATTGATGCTCCTAGATCCACCGATACTCTGGAGAGTGTAAACTTCCCGATTGTAGCTGAAATGTACAACGGTCGGTTGTGGTACCGCTCTCCCGAGTAGTAGGTCATTGTCAGTAAAGGTAACACCTCGCTATTCCTTTAACGAGCAAACCTCATCTAAGGAATCTCCGGTCATTTGAGCTAAGCAAATTTCTGGATCAAGCAAGGCCTTAATCAGAGCTTCTCTCATCTCCTTCGATAAGATGAGAGCGTCGTAGATGCTTAGTTTGGCCGGTAGTTTCCTAAGATGGGCTAGCATGTTGTAGTCCACTTTATTTCCATGTGTCTCGATTTCTTCCCGAATGGGTATTTCTTCTGTCGGGGTTGGTTCTTCCTGAACAACCACCTGCTTTCCTTTGTCCTTTGGATCCATTCTTGGAGGTAGAACTCTTCCACTTCTTAAGTTGACTTCGTAATTTCTCTCGAATCTAGTATTGAGTTCTGTTGGTGTTTCCTCCTGAATCGGAATGTCAGGTTCTTCTGGATTAGCGTCAGAGTCTGAAGGCTCTAATTATATTGTGACTGGAGCTCCTCGAAACCCCCAAATAGATTCATTGCTTGTTGAACTCTCGTAGCCTCCTTGGTGGATGTCTTCTTTGTCATTGTGATCGTCGAGATTGTGTATGATTTGAGAATTGTCACTTGTATCGGAATCGATGTCCGGATTAGGTTGGTTGTCGCTAGTTACGTAATCGTTAGAAACAATCGAAACGTAGCCAACACCATAACCCTTATCATTATAAGATCCCACCGGAGTGAGTAAATAATCATACGAGTCGGAGGTTCGAGGGGTTTCTCCCCGAATCGGAAACAACCATCCTAGGATAAGCAGCCCCTAGTCTAGCCTTAAAAGCCTCGGTCTTTTCTTCTTCATCAATTTTCTTCTTTTCTTCAATCATCTCTCGTTGAGGTGGTTCTTCTATTGCAAGTTATAATGCCGACTTGACAGGTTTCGAACTCTGAATTGAGGCTCGCACTGAAGTGGTTTGGATGCGATCCAAAATCTTCTTCGAAGACTTTGTCCAGGCGGTAGTCCATCCATCATCAGTCGCATAGGGATATATCGGAACAATGAGATCCGTCGAGATAACATTGACGAAACCTCCTTTCTGGGGTTCCTTCATGTATTCCTTCAGGATTGTTATGTTCCATTTTCGAAGATTGTCATTGAGCCAACTTTTGAAGGTAATACAATCTTCTATCGTCCAAGCATCCGGTGGTAAGGGCAAAAGTTGGGATCACCTTTCTTGTCGACTTCTTCTGGTTTCTTAGGCTCTGGCAATTGGATATCGAGAGTCTTCATCAGACTGCGGAACATTTTCGGCACTGCCTCATTCTTGAATGGATACTCTCTGCTCAGAAGCTCCCTTAACATACGTTGTGGACGAGGAGGTTGTTCATACTGTTGAGATGACTAATAGCGTGGGTCGAGGTTGCTTGGTAATTCCGTTGAATTCTTTGCGGCCGTTACGGCGGTATTTGTATTGGCTGCTTGCCTTTATCGGCTAGCTGCGACGATCCGGACCTCTTTTCAAAAGTTTTCATGGGCTTCTGTTTGTCTGTTTTGTAGGTGAAACTTAATTGCTTCGCCTCCTCTTGCAAGCTTCCGACCTTGCTTAACAACTTCTCGAAAGTCTTTATAATAAATCCCTTGAGGAGAAGTGTTATCGGGCCATGAATGCTCTTAAGTAAAATGCCGACTACATGTTGTTCTTGTAGCTGTGGTTCACACTTCATACTTAGATTCCTCCATCGAAGTATGTAGTCCACCAATGTTTCATTCGGCTTCTGCTTCTCTACCACTAAATCACCTATAGTGATGTGGTGCTGAGCTCCGGCAAATCGCTTGATGAAGAGGTTCTCTAATTATGAAAATGTCTTCACCGAACCATTCGGTAATTCCACATACCAATCAAAGGCGATCCCTAACAGGCTGCTGACAAATTGTCAGAAGAGTAAAGCATCACTTCCGCCGGCATTGCAAGAACTGGCACAAAAATGTGAAACATCTGCTCGAGGGTTTCCGGTTCCATCGAAGGTCTTGAACGAGAGGTGGTACGAAGCCTTTCGGATATTGGACGGCGTCGAATTCTTCGGGGTTAGGTCTGCCCGTCCGAATGGATGTCCCGCTCTTTAATTGTGCCAAGGCTTCTCGCTTCTGCTGTTCCACCATGCTCTTAATATCCTTTTCGGAATCATGCTTTGTGTTGCATCCTTTTTTAATTGATCATCCCCGTTGACGGATGTAATCTCCTTTCCTCCGTCTACAATGTGAATAACTTCTGGGGGTGTTTCTCTTTTGGGTTGAACCTGACTCTGGAGAGTGGCTAGGGCTGCAGCCATCTCTTCCATCTTTTTTACCATTTGGGCGATCGTATCATCTTTCTCTTGAAGTCGCATCCTCATTACTTCCGGCTCCTCTCTTTCGCGGTTGCGGGAGCATATTGTGAGTCGACGAAGCTCGTGTTTCAACCATGTTAATTTCTGCATATTCATCATCCATGAATTCTGACGAGTCGACTTCATCTCCAAATTTCTCTTCTCTTTCTCTTGTTAATCGCTGAATATCAGTTCTTAGCTTTTCCATGGCATCTTCTAATGGTCTTTTCTGTACATCCTTGCAGTTGTCATGCGATAACTGTCGGGTTTCCTTCTCATGAGTCCCTTTTATTGCGGTAGCACTTTCTTCGGACTCAAGTCTCTGACGAGACTTTCCTTTTCGAGTTGTTGTTTTAATCTTAATTGTCCCGGTAGTGGGACGCCATACCATCCTTCTAGCGACGAGAAGATCTAGGACCGGATGGTACGTCGACCAAATCTTGGAAGGTGTTATCCTCCCTAATTTGTAGTCCTGAAACAACGACGGGTGGACTAGCTTTCATTCTCTTATTCGGCTTTTCGCGGCAATAGCGAGGCTCTACTCGCGGCCCAAGACGGGACTTGGGCGGCACCGCCCTATCCTTCTTAAAATTTCCGATACAGGGCATTTTTCTTTCTTTGCTAACTTTTCTATAAGGGTTTGCAGTCGAGCAAATGGCGTAATTCTAGCCCTTTTCTTACGGCCGTCATTGTAATATCCGGGCTGAGGTAATGCAGAAGCGATCTTGCGGACATTTTCCTCGTCCTGCCGGCGGAGAGGGGATGGAACCTACTTCCTCCCAAAAGTGGTATGTATTCGGGCGGCGGTGTATATTCGGGCGGTTCTTGGATTTCCTCCGGAAAGCAACTTCGGCGGCTACGGCCTCTCTAGCAATCCTTCCACCTCGTTCCTCCTGCGAGTCCGTGTCGGTGATGGAATTCTCGTCTTGGAACCGATTTCAAAACGGAAGGTCTCACGGGAAGATCTGTACCCTCCACGATAACGGGTTCATCGCGGTTCGAATTTCCTTCCCCTTTAGTACGGCGAGCCGGGGTAGGTGCGAGAGACGACTAGACCGGTGGGGGTAGCAACAACGGTCCTTACACGAACAACGAGTACTCCTCTCGGTTGGAATCTTTTGCGAGAGGAGGGAATTCATGAGTTCACTTGAGGTTAAACTCGATCAACGGCTTCTCGGTTCCGGTACTTTGCTTGTGAGTGAAAAGAGAGTGACATCGGGGATTTTGATGTCGGTGTCCCCAAATCCTTGTCCGAATCGAATGATTCCATTATCAGGAAGTTCATCCTTGAACACGGCCGAGTCCGGTCAGTTGACGAAGGAGAAGATCGGTTTTGGGGCTTCCATTTACGTAGGGCGGATTCCAAGTGTTAGTCCCCGAATTGCGCTTCTTCTTGTCGTAAAACTTATGACGAAAAAGAAAGAGTCCGAACACATTTCTGTTTATCTTAGTGTATTTGTGGTATTAAAAGAAAATTTATTTAGATAATTGTTTTTCAAAAATATTTGTTCGTTAGGATGAAGAATTATTAAAAGAAGGAGAGTTGTAGGAAGGGTAAAAGGAATTGATTAGGAACTGGAAAAGGAAGAGAAAGTCTTGTAGAAACTCCTCGACCCGCAAGACCGCTCCTAAACTAATACCTATTGGGGGCCCACCCCACCTCAGAAATGAGGTAAAAGGATCTCGAGAACCTCTGCGTTTAGGGGTGTCTAGCGAGTGGCTCCTAAATCCGAGAGAATGTTGGTCGTACTTGTTCGAGGTAGAAATGAACATAGTATTCCAACGGGAAGAAGGGTAGTTTGATCCATTAGGGACATGGATACGCTACCGATTTTTGAAAGCGAACTATACGATTAAAAATGGAGAGAGGAATTGTCCTCAGCGGAGTTGCGCGAAGTTGTCGGCATATTTTTAATTTAATTTAAATAAATAATTTGAAAAGTAGTATTTGATTTTTGAAAATAATTTTAAATTCGAAGATTTTAAGATATGAAATCAAACTGATCTTACATCCCGAATAGTTTATATAAACGAGCACCGCACCGCAAACCGTGTATCTATCCCGAAGAATTGGCACACTGTTTGGTAATGGGGCTCGATTAAATAAACTAGAAGATTTGTGACATCCGTTTGGTCTGCGAACCAATTTTTTAATCTGACAAGTTTCCCTGCTTAATGCAAAGAAATTATGTAGGGTTTATATTACTTGGGTTCTTAAAATTCCCTATAAGGGCAAGCCCCTATAGTTAATTACATCTTAAGTGACGGGAATCACTTAAGAAAACTCTCGATAATAATCAGTAGTTCTGCTCTCAAGAATCTCAAAGTTTTAGTTTTCAAGGGATTGAATTTTAGAATTTCAATAGAGAATGGATCAAGTTTGGAACATTTTGTTTTAGGAATTCAAAGGAAAAGAGGTAGGAGAAATCACAGATTCAAAGCGAACTTCGGTAATTTCCCGACAATCCTATTGTTTGGCTTGAATTTAGGAAAATCCTAATATTTATTTAATGTTTTGATCTTGCCAATTTTAATCAATTAGGACTTATATTCGTATGACATGATCATACAAATAGCCTCGAAGATGTGAGGGTTTATGTCGTATCGGACGACTACCTCGGAATCCTAAGACTGGTTAGGGCTTAATTTGCAATGCAAATGCCTAACAAAAAGATTAAGGATTTATGTTGCACTAGGCAATCTACCTCGAAATCCTATGGCTTGGTTATTTAATTCTAAGAAAGTTTTGTCGAAGTAGACTCGGGTTTTGCTGATGACGATGGCCGTGCTGCCCACCATGCTCCGAGCTCCTTGTTGTTGCAGAGGGTTTAGTTTTAGAAGATTGTAATCAAAGAGAAGAGAAGAGTTTGGTTTTAGAAATCTTAATTTCCAAGTGTTCTTTATGTTTTAATTAAAACAAATCTTAAAGTTGATTATAACAACACCGGTTAAGATCCCACGGTTCCATCCTTCGGCATCGTTATTTTTATCGGATTCACTTAGTCCGAATGAATTTGCTAAACTCGACTAAATGAGTTCCACACTTTCATTTAGACCGTGGGAAATCCCGTTAGCAACACGTAGGTTACATCATCCGAGGTATTCCCGATCATCCAACAAGACGTTTTAATTTAGTTGTAGTTGTAGTTTTGTTGTTTTGTTTGTGATTAAATTTTGAGTTGTTTTATATTTTGAAATGTTGTGGCGGTGAATTTTATCTTGTAATGACTTTTAATTTAGTTTTGGTTTTAGTTTTGGGGACTATCCTAAAAGTGTGGGTTTTCATGCAACAATTATTTATCATGCAAGAAAAGTAAAGTGCATTTGCAATAAGGTAAATTGCAAGAAGGTAAATTGCAATAAAATAAAAGCGTACCTGGAGGGTCTTCCCGTCATCCCAGGCTGCACTTAAACACAATTTAGAATATTTAAGCATTTAAAGCAAGTTTCTAGGTAAAGCTAAGGGAAGGGTTATGGTTTTCTACCAAGTTCCTAATCCTATAGCTAGTCATCTCTTATGACGTCTAGGTTCTTGTGTTTTGGTTTGAGGACGATTTTCTTCATCAAAGAACAATTAAGTTCGATTGTTCTTATAAACATCCTATCGTATTGAGGAAGTGCTTGAGACAAATCTTAAACATCTTTTCAATACTTCTAGGATTATTTTAAGTCCAAGAGAATTTAATTATACAATGAATTAATCATCAAGGAGTTCAAGTTTTGTTATCTTGCTCAGTGAACTAAGACATTTGGATATCAAGTTGTTTTAGATTTATTTTTGAATTCTTCATGTCTTAAGTGATGTTATATTTAATTCAATTTAATTCAATTTAATTTTAATTTAATTTAATTTGATTTAGTTTAAATTTTAATTTAATTTTATTTATTTAATTTAATTTTAATTTTATTTTAACTTGATTTTATTTTTTTAATTGAATTGAATTTAATTTAATTTAATTTGAATTTGAATTTAATTTAATTTAATTTAATTTCATTTTAATTTTAATTTAATTTAAATTTTAATTTGGTTTTATTTTTAATTTTAATTTAAGTTTAAATTTTAATTTAATTTAATTTTTTTTAATTTAATTTTAATTTAATATTTTATTTTTTATGCTTTAAGGATGATTTAATTTTAATTGTTAAAATATTAATTTAATTGAAATTTTAAAAGGATTTAATTTAAATGTTTTAAATTAAATTTAATTTAATGATTAAGTCTTTTAGCATTATAAATTTTGAATTTGGATTATCATTTTAATTAGGAATTAAATATTATTGAGGTGATCAATTTAGGGATTCTTAAATTAAAGAATAAATTTCTTCCTAATAATATCCCTATTTTAATAATTCTATTTTTTTATTATTCTTCCAAGTTTAAACAATTATTTAAATAAGGTTTATTTTAATTACTTTCAAATTATTTGGTAGGTTTCTACCCTTTAATTACCTAAGTTTCAAACATCCAAAATCAACTTAGTATCAAATATTTTACCCACCCTTTTAATTAAACCTAAAATTTTTAATTATAGGTTAAAATTTTAATTACTTATTTTGCCCTTTAAACTTACTAATTTCATAACTCACTAAATTGAGCTTAAATGAATTTGAAATTTTTATGTGACTTCACTCATATATCAATCAAAATATTGGAGGAGAAAATGTGATTTTTCTGTATTTAATTTATTTATATAATTATTTTTGGTGGAAAATAAGAATTTTCAAGGAAAATTTAATAACATGACCAAGGGAAAGTTTCTATCCTTAAGAAAATTATGGAACATTCCTAATGACCAGAGTACCACTTGGACCAATTTTAGTGATGTTTTGAATTATATTATTTTTATTATAATTATTTTGAGTTTTGGAGTATTAATTAATTTAAAAATAAAATAAAGGTTGAAAAATGAATTTTATATTTTTCAAAAATCAATCTAATATCAAGGAAACTAGAGAACCAATTTTTATAATTTTTTGATTTTTTTTTATTTATTAGAATTATTTTAATGGAAATGCTAGAAAATACATTTTTTTTATATTTTAAAATTACCTTAGGGTTTTAAAATTTAATATCTCATCATAGAGACTTAAGAAAAATATGAGATTTGTTCCTAAATGATTAAAATTCAAAATGTGACATTTTGGTGAATTTTATTATTTTTGTGATTTTTATTATTTTTTAATTATTAAAAATATTAAAATAATGTAAAAAATCAACTTTTTTGGAAAATTGCAATTTTATTTTTCTTAAATTCACCTAATATCAGAGAGGCTCCAAAACCAATTTGATGAATTTTTTAAAAGTATTTTGAAAATTATGAATTTTTTTAATTTAATTTTGGCTAAATGGCTTAACCAAGCCATTTGATAGGGCTAACCAAGTACAATTAACTTCAAACTTTTATGGTGAGTTCCTCTGATCCTAAAGGTCAGTGGAGAATTGATTTCAAGTCAATTTGTTGTATGATTAGCTCTAATTAATTAAAGCTCCATTTTGGGTGTTTAAGCCAATTAGGGTTATTACAAGTGAGTTAACTCAAAAACCATTTTCGCTAGAGTCCTCTAGTCATAAGAAACATCACCAAATTTTCCTAGAATTTATTTCACAACATGCTAATTATTAGAATTAAAATACTCAGAATAGTGACCTAGAATTAAAAAATCAATAACTTTTCATAGAGGTAGCCTCTGACTTTGGAAAATTCAGGGAATGTTCCCAAATTCAGAGGCTTCAAAGCCACTATGGTCTCATGCCATGGTGAATTTTATACATGCATGGAGAATTGAAATAGTGTAGAGAGTAAATAAATAATTAAAAATAAAATATTTGATGAAATTAAATGATTTCTTTTCCACATTATTCTCCTGCGATTCACCGAGAGCGAGGGTATTTTTATTTTATTTTTCTGATTTTCCTACGCAATGTTATGCATTTTTGAAGTTTAGGGAATTAAATAAATCAAAAATACCCTAATTTCCTATTTATCCACGCAGTGCCACGCCATGCTCGGCAGCTCCGAAAGGCCAAGCGTCGTCTTCTGATTCGGCGCCGCCATCAGACTCAGCGCTCCAGGGCCCCGCGGTTCACGTACCATCGCGTTGTCCGGCTCAATCCAGACCGTCCGTTCGATACACACTCGATCCGACGGCTCCCAGTCATCGTCTACGACTGGTGTGCACCCGTGACTGTCAACCTTCTAACCCTAATTTCTCACTCGATTCTCAATGGATTTTCGCGTTCTTATGCTCTATGGATTCGTCTTGAGGAGACGAACACATCCATACGGTAAACATGTATTGAAATTGACTCGAATTAAATAGAGAATCTGCTGTAAGCTCGGGAAGAAGAGTGAGTCCATACCTTTGCTCGGAAGGCGAAGCTTCGATGCGAGAGTTGTGTCACCTTCGATTGGGTCCGAGCAAGCTCCGGATGAAGTCCCTTGGGCGAGTGAATTGTCCGGGTATGATTTCGACCACGGCCGATTACAAAGCTCGGAGTCTGGAACAGATGGGTGGCCTGGAGAGGGGGCTTTCACTAGGGAACTCCTTCTCTTGACCTTGTGCAGGTGTGGGTGAGTTTAATTTGAATTTGGTGAAGAGTTGGGAGATGTCCTATTTTTGGTGGAATTTTGGCTGAGAAATTGAGCTCTGTTGGTGGGGATTAGGGCAAATTGTCAGCTGGGGATCAAGCTGCTCGCAAGTGTGGAGAGTGGTATGGAGCAATTTTGGCAGGGTTTCAGTAAGGTCTAGTTCAACACCTCTCATGGTCGAGAGGAGGTGAGGTTTAAATAGGAGAGGGTGGAGGGCCTCCCGGGGGGTTTAAGGCTTGGGATCAGCTGCTTAGGTCGAGGAAGAACGGCCATGGTGGCCATTGGGCATGGGGCGGCTCGACGAGGAGAATTGAATTTTTGGCTCCTCCCGAGGTCTCGGCCATGGTGTTTTCCGGCGGCACTGGTGGCTGGTCGGCCGAGCACTGGTCACCATCTTGTTCGAGTGGGTCGAGGCTGGAGTTTAGTGCAATCAATTGGCCATGGACATGTGTAAAGGAGTTTGATTTAAATGGAATGGGAGAAGGCTCATTTTTGCTTGGTTTGGGTCAACCCATGGAAATAGGCTTGGTGCACCTCCCCAAGACCTGATTTTGAGCTGAGGGAATCATTTAGGTCAGCTTAGAAGGAGTGGTGAAGTCTCCATCCATGGTGAGGTGGCTAAGCATGGTTTAGTGTGTGACTTGCTTAAGGTAAAAAGGGTTTAAAAGGGTTTAAGAAAGAGATCCCCTCTCTTGCCATTAATGGTTTGGTGAGGTGGAAAGTAGATTCCATGGCTCTCATGGCTCCCATGGGGCTCATGCATGGCTTCATGGCTCACCTTTAGCTTGGGGAAAAGTTTGGTCAATTTCATGAAAAAGGTTTTAAAAATTTTGGTAATTTAGGGGTGATTTGATGGGATTTGGCATATGGCTTGATTTGGATTTATTTTATCATGAATTTAGAACTTAGGAGATGGTTTTATCAAATGGATGATGATAGAGGATTGTCATGTGGACTTTGGGCCTTTTGAAATTATTTTTGATGGGCTTTTAGGAAGGCTAAGGGGATGGGCCTTTAGGTTTAAGAATGAATTCATGGATGGGAATTTTGTAGAAGTTTAGGCCAAATAATTGTTGGGTTTGGTTTAGGGATATGTCATGAGTGATTTGAAATGAATTTGGAGTGATTTGGGTTTGAATGGGGTTGGATTTAGGCCTCTTTGGTAAATGGGCCAATGTAGGTCAAATTGGGCTAACTTGGGCCAATGTTGGGCTAGGGTTGAAATTGATGTAAAATTAATGTTGGAAAATGTTTATGGGAGTGTCTCAAAGAGGTTTTGACTTTGGTTGGGTTTTGATTTTGGGGTTTGGGCTTATTTGGGTTAGGTATGGGTTTTGGTCAAAATTGGGCCTTTTAGCTTTGGGTTGAATTTGAGTGGGGTTTGGGTCCAAATTTTGGGCAAATCATGTTAGTGTTTTGTTTTTGGGGATGTTAAGGAAGGTTTAGAAAAGGTTTGGGGTTAATTGGAGTTGAATTGGGTTAGTTTGGGCTAAGTTTGGGTCATGGGTCCAAATTGGGCTTTAAGGTCAAAAGTGAAATTGGATTCAAATGCCAATCAAATTGGACTTGGATTTGGTCTAGATTAGTGTTGGGGATGTTGAATTGAAGTTTAGAATTGAATTGGACCAGAATTTGGGTCAATTGGGTAGGTTTGGTTTGACATTGGGTTTATTTTGGGTTAAAATGGGTCAAATTTGGGATTTTGACAAAAGTGGGGTAAATTGACAAAATTGGCCCATGGTGTAGTTGAACAAAATGAAATTAGAAATATTTGGAATTTTCTGGGAATTTTCTGAATTTTTGGATTTTTGGGATAAGAGGGGCATTTTGGGTATTTGGAGAGTATTGGGAGGTATTTTTAGAATTTTGGGTATTTTTGGCTATGAATGATCAATTTGAGTGGAGGGAAATGTTTAGGAATGACTTTGGGGAATTTTGGGTAATTGGAGATTTTTTTGAAAAATTTGGGTAATTTCAAGGGTATTTGGTAGGTTTGGTGGGCCTGGGGTCCCGGGGGTCAAAAATTAAAAATTTAGAAAATTGAAGATTAGGTAAATGTAAGTGGAATGAAATCATTTTGGTTGAGACATGAAGCCATATCAAGCCCACATGAGCCATGAAGGGACTCATTTGAGGCATTCATCTATCTTCGTTTCTAACCCTCTTAGCCGAGGGCTTAGGGGTTAAGGACCATCCATGTGAATCACCTCCATGAGTCGGGAGGTCGAGTTGGGTATGGGTGTGATTTTAGGAGGTGTGTAAAAGTATAGTGTATGAGTGTAGTGTGTGTGTAAGTCGGCCCTTCACTAGACCAGAGCCTGACCAGGGGCGATCCTAAGGCCGAAGAGTCCTATAGGAACTCATCCCTAAACTTCCACATTTGATTTCGACCCTCACAGGTGATTAGGGGTCTACAATCGAGTTTGTGGAGTTTGCAGGGAGTTAAGATGTGGTTTGAATTTCTAGGTGGTGGGTTCCACTTCTAGTCCTCTAAGATAGTCGAAGGAAAAGCCTAAGGCTAGATCCTAAGCTTTAAGATATTTAATATTATTTTCTTATTTTAAATATTTTCGGTATAGTATATTATTTTTAAATATAATTTAATTATAAAATATTTAATAGTTAACAAAATTATAAATAACTAAATAAATATATATATATATATATATATATATATATATTAAAGAATGAGCTACTCGTGGCTCCTTTCGTGTTGAAATAGGAAAAACATGTACAAAAAGAGGAGGGAAAGAGGTTCCCTATCTATAACTAAACAAAACAACACAGTACCGTACCCATAACGGTTCCTCTTGCCAAAGAATAACTCAACGCGATGCAAAAAAGAAAAAACACACAACAACCAGTAAACCCTAACCAAACATAGCAAAAACAGAGCATAAACAACACATATTAGGCCGAAGGAAACATAACAGAATAGCCCAGAGAACTTCGTTGCCGCAAGGTAGACGAACTTGTTAGCAAAAGGAACGAAGATGATGGGGTCACAACAATGTACTGTAAATGCGATGCGCGGAAAAGAAGTCGCGTAGAGCGGACCTGAAAAGAAAACATGCAAAATAGCCACCGGAGACAGCTCAGGGAGCCAAATCGCAACAAAATTATGTCAGAACAAATATATGTAAGTGCAGAATCATTTCAGAAGTGTTTGAATTAATTGAAATATAAGCTCTTAATGAAAACAAGAACAATAAGCAAGGCTCATCCAACCCAACAATATAACCTCCCAGAAGGTAAACTAGTCAACATGACCCCAAGCAAAACAAAGTTTCCAAAGACAGTTCCAGCAAAAAGAAGTTAAAAGCTAAAAATACATGTGTGTGTGTCTATATAATATAAAAGGGAAGCAAGAAGAGGCCTTATATATATATAAGAGAAGAAAGAAGAGGCCTGGAAGCCACCTATACCAACGGTAGAGTGGAGGGAAGCTGGAAATGTGAAAATACCACCTGGAACCTTCCTCCAGCAATAATTAGCTACACCATATAACTTTGATCTCAAATACATAGGTATATATATAAATATAGAACTATATATATATATATATATATATATATATATATGTATGTATGTATATAATTATAGAAATATGTAAAAATATATAAGCAAGCAAACCGGTAAAAGGTGATAGCGAGAAAACGGAACAAGCGAGCATGAAGGAACGAAACCGGATATATAAAGATTGTTATACACATACACATGTGTGTGTATATATATATATATATATATATATATATATATATATATATATAAGTCTAAGAATAAATATTTATATATATATGTTTATGTAACAAAGCTTTATATAGAGAGACATATAGATATAATCACGAAATATATATATATATATATATATATATATATATATATATATATATATATACACACACACGTAAATAAAAGAGAATCCAACGAAAGAGATGGCAAGCACATGAAGTCTAAGTTCGGGGCGAATGAAAGGGGCATCTATATTATCCCCATTAATTAAAATTTTTAAGGCGAGGGCGGGAGCTTACTCGCTACAATTTGGTTACTCGACGAACCAAGCCTAGCAAGCCGGTTAGCGAATCTATTACCTTCCCAGATAAATGAGCCGGTGGGCAATGTGGAAGTGAGAAGTAATATATATATTTATAAATATATATATATATATATATATATATATATATATAAATTTATTTAATATTATTTTTTAATTTTAAATATTTTAAGTAAAGTATATTATTTATAAATATAATTTAATTATAAAAATATTTAATTGTTAAATAAATTATATATATATATATATATATATATATATATATATATATAATTATTTTTTTATTTTAAATGTTTTAAGTATAGTTTATTATTTAAAAATACAATTTAATTATAAAAATATTTAATAGTTAAGTAAATTATAAAAATATATATATATAGTTATATATAAATATATAAATTTATATATATATATATATATATATTATTCTTTTATTTTAAATATATTAAGTATAGGATATTGTTTATAAATATAATTTAATTATAAAATTTTTTAATTATTAAATAAATTATAAATAAATAAATAAATATATGTTTTTATAAATATATATATATATATATATATATATATATACATATATATATATATATACATATATATATATATATATATATATATATATGTATATATAAATTTTAATAATATTATTTTTTTAATTTAAATATTTTAAGTATAGTATATTATTTTTAAATATTATTTAATTATAAAATATTTAAAAGTTAACAAAATTATAAATAACTATATATATATATATATATATAAATTTATTTAATAATATTTTTTAATTTTAAGTATTTTAAGTATAGTAAATTATTTATAAATATAAACCAACTCATTGACCCAATAAGTCAACTTTTGATTAAACATTCGATCTTGATTAAAATAGCCGATTTTTTACTTAAGGACTAATTTTTGACCCAGTAAACCAATCTTTGACAAAAAAGTCAACTTTGGTCAAGATGGTTAATCTTTGACCTAATGCTCAACCCATTGACCCAATAGGTCATCTTTTGACCAAAAAGTCAACTTTGGTCAAAATGGTCAATCCTTGACCCAATGACCAACCCATTGGCCTAATAGTATATTATTAATAAATATAATTTAATTATAAAATTATTTAATAGTTAAAAAATGATAAATATATATATAAGAATATAAATATATATATAAAAAATGATAAATATACATAAATATATATTTATTTATATATATATATATATAAATATATTTAATAATATTTTTTTAAATATTTTAATTATAGTATATTATTTATAAATATATTTTAATTATCAAAATATTTAATACTTAAATAAATTATTAATAAATAAATATATAAGTGAATATATATATATATATATATATATATATATATCTATATATATACATAATTTATTTATATTTATGTAAAATTAATTTTTTTATTTTAAATGTTTTAAGTATAGTATATTAATTATAATAATAATTTAATTATAAAAATATTTAATAATTAAATAAATTATAAATATATATATAAGTATATAAATATATATATAACAAATGATAAATTTACATAAATATATATTTATTTATAAATATATATATATATATATATATATATATATATATTTAATAATATTTTTTTAAATATTTTAATTATAGTATATTATTTATAAATATATTTTAATTATAAAAATATTTAAAACTTAAATAAATTATTAATAAATAAATATATAAATGAATATATATAAATATATAGATAGATAGATATATATATATATATTTATATTTATGTAAAATTAATTTTTTTATTTTAAATGTTTTAAGTATAGTATATTAATTATAATAATAATTTAATTATAAAAATATTTAATAATTAAATAAATTTTATATATATATATATATATATATATATTTAATATTATTTTTTATTTTAATTATTTTAAGTATATTAT
>CM040434.1:75628194-75665694 GCA_022702705.1 Papilionanthe hookeriana x Papilionanthe teres | reverse complement strand
GAGTTGGTCATTGGGATAATAGGAATCTATTTATCTTTCTTTTAATTACATCAATCATAGCACGTCCGGTAGCAAGAAAAGGTCTTCCTAGGATAATAGGAATCTCGTTATCTTCTTTCATATCCAGAATTATAAAGTCTACTGGGAAAATAAATTTATCCACCTTTACCAAAACATCTTCTATTACTCCTCTAGGGTGAGTAATAGACCGGTCTGCTAAATGCAAGGTTACAGTTGTAGGAGAAATTTCTCCTAAATCTAATCTCTTAGATTTTTAGTCAAAAGTTAATAAATTGGGTCAATTGGTTGGTCATTAGATGAAGGATTGAACATTTTCACCGAAGTTGACATTTAGATCATTGTATAAGAAATTGACCATTTTGACCAAATTTAACTTTTGGTCAAAAGTTGACTTTTTGGGTCAATGAGGTGGTCATTAGGTCAAAAATTGACAATTTTGACCAAAATTGACTTTTTTGTTCAAAAGTTGACCTAATGGTTCAATAATTGGTAATTATGTAAAAAAATTTACTACTTTGACCAAAATTGACTTTTTAGTCAAAAGTCGATCTATTGGGTCAGTGAGTTAGTTATTGGGTCAAGGATTGACAATTATGACCGAAGTTGACTTTTTGGTCAAAGATTTACTTATTGGGTTAATAATTAGTCATTAGGTCAAAAATTGTCTATTTTGACCAAAAAGTTGATTTTTTGGTCAAAATATGACCAATTTGGCTAGCGGGTTGGTCATTGGGTCAAAAATTGACCATTTTGACCAAAGTTCACTTTTTTGTCAAAAGTTGACCTATTTGGTTAATGGGGGTCATTAGGTCAAAATTGATGTAGTTTGACCAAAATTGACTTTTTGGTCAAAGGTTGACATATTGGATCGATGGGTTGGTTATTGGGCCGAGGTTTCGACCATTTTGACCAAAGTTGATATTTTGGTCAAAAGTTAACCTATTGAGTCGATAGGTTGGTCATTGGGTCGAGGATTGATAATTATGACCAAAGTTGACTTTTTGGTTAGAGATTTATTTATTGGGTCAATAATTGGTCATTAGATAAAAAATTGTCTCATTTTGACACTAAAAGTTGACTTTTCGATCAAAATTTGACTAATTTAGTCAATGGGTTGATCATTGGGTCAAAAATTGACCATTTTGACTAAAGTTGATTTTTTGGTCAAAAGTTGACCTATTTGGTCAATGGGTGGTCATTAGGTCAAAAATTGACTATATTGACTAAAATTGACTTTTTGGTCAAAATTTAACTTATTATGCATTGGGTTTGTCATTGGGCCAATCATTGACCGTTTTGTCCAAAGTTGACTTTTTGGTCAGAGATTGACTTATTGGGTTAATAATTGGTCATTAATTCAAAAAATTAACTATCTTGGTCATTAGGTCAAAAATTAATTATTTATATTAAAATTAAATTTTTGGTCAAAAGTTGAGCCATTAGATCAACGGGGAGGACGTTATGTCAGAAGTTGACCATTTTAACTAAAATTAACTTTTTTGGTCAAAAGTTGACTTATCATTTGACCAAAGTTGACTTTTTGGTTAAAAGTTGACTTATTGGGTCAATTGGTGGTCATTCGATCAAAATCGATTATTTTGACCAAAATTGAGTATTTGGTCAAAAGTTGACCTATTGGGTAAATAGGTTTGTCATTAGGTTTAGGATTGAATATTTTGACCAAAGTTGACTTTTTGGTCAGAGATTAACTTATTGAGTGAATAATTGGTCATTAGATACAAAATTAACTATTTTGATCAAAATTTACTTTTTGGTCAAAAACTGACCTATTGGGTCAATGGACGTCTTTGGGTCAATGGGGTGGTCATTGGGTCAGAATTTGGCCATTTTGACCAAAGATTACTTTTTGGTCAAAAGTTGACCTATTTTGACCAAAATTGAATTTTTGGTCAAAAGTTAACCTATAGGGTCAACGGGGTGGTCTTTGGGTTAGATATTGACTATTTTGACCAAAGTTGACTTTTGGTCAAAAGTTGACCTATTTGGTCAATGAGTTGGTAATTGGGTCAAGAATTGACCATTTTGATCAAAGATGACTTTTTGGTCAAAAGTATACCTATTGGGTCAATGGGTTGGTCATTGGGTTAAAAATTGACCATTTTAACCAAAGTTGACTTTTTGGTCAAAAGTTGACCTATTTGGTTAATAAATTGGTATATATATATATATTTAATTTTATTCTTTTAATTTAAATATGTTAAGTATATGATATTATTTATAAATATAATATAATTATAAAATTTTTTTATAGTTAAATATATTATAAATAATTAAATATTTATCCGTGTATATATATATATATATATATATATATATATAATTTTATATAATACTTATTTTTATTTCAAATTTTCTAAGTATAGCATATTATTTATAATTATAATTTAATTATAAAAATATTTTATAGTTAAATAAATTATTAATAAATAAATAAATATATGTATATATAAATATAAATATATATTTATATATATACATATATATGTATATATAAATTTTAATAATATAATTTTTTTAATTTAAAAATTTTAAGTATAGTTTATTATTTTTAAATAAAATTTAATTATAAAAATATTTAATTGTTAAAAAAATTATAAATAACTATATATATATATATATATATATATATATATATATATATATATATATATATTTTAAATTTTTTTTAGTTTTAAATATTTTAAGTATAGTATATTATTTATAAATAAAATTTAATTTTAACAATATTTTGATAGTTAAATAAAATATAAATAAATATATATATATATATATACATAGGTATATATAAATATATTTTTATATATATTAATATATTTATATGTATATATATATATTTATATAATATTTATTTTTTATTTTAAATATTTTTAGTACAGTATGTTATTTATAAATATAATTTAATTATAAAATATTTAATAATTAAATAAATTGCAAATATATAAATATATATGTGTATATAGAAATTTATATATTTATATATATATATATATATATATATATATATATATATATAAATTTATATTTATGTAATATTATTTTTTTTATTTTATGTATAGTATATTATTTATAAATATAATTTAATTATAAAAAGATTTAATAGTTAACAAAATTATAAATAACCATATATATATATATATATATATATATATATATATATATATATTTTATATTATTTTTTAATTTTAAATATTTTAAGTATCGTATATTTTTTATAAATATAACTTATTTATTAAAATATTTAATTGTTAAATAAATTATATATATATATATATATATATAATTTTTTTATTATTTTAAATGTTTTAAGTATAGTTTATTATTTATAAATATAATTTAATTATAAAAATATTTAATAATTTTAAAAATTATAAATAAATAAATATAGGTATACAAAAAAAATTTATTTAATATATATTTATATATATTTTTTTATATATATATATTTATATTTTTATATATATTTATATATAAATTTTTCTAACATTATTTTTTTATTGTAATTATTTTATTTATACTATATTATTTTAAATATAATTTAATTATAAAAATATTTAATAGTTAAAAAAATTATATATATATATATATAATATTATTTTTAAATATTTTAAGTATAGTATATTATTTATAAATATAATTTAATTATAAAAATTTTTAAAAGTTAAATAAATTATAATTAAATAAATATATATGTGTTTATTTAAATATATATTTATAAATATATATATATATATATATATTTATATTTAAGTAAAATTATTTTTTTATTTTAAGTGTTTTAAGTATAGTATATTATTTATAAATATAATTTAATTATAAAAATATTTAATAATTAAATAAATTATATATATATATATATATATATATAATTATTTAATATTATTTTTAATTTTAAATATTTTAAGTACATTATATTATTTTTAAATCAATTATAAATAAATAAATATACATATAAAATAATTTTTTTTTTATTTTAAATGTTATAAGTATAGTTTGTTATTTATAAATATAATTTAATTATAAAAATATTCAATAGTTATATAAATTATAAATAAAAATATATACGTGTATATATAAATATTTAAATTTATATATATATATATATATATATATATATATATATATATATATATATATATATATGTATGTATATCTTTAATATTATTCTTTTATTTTAAATATTTTAAGTATATGATATTATTTATAAATGCAATTTAATTATAATTTTTTTTATAGATAAATAAATTATAAATAATTTAATATATCTATATATATATAAATATTATTTTATATAATATTATTTTTTTATTTTCAATTTTTTAAGTAAAGTATATTATTTAAAAATATAATTTAATTATAAAAATTTTTAATAGATAAATAAATTATAAATAAATAAATAAATATATGTATATATAAATAAAAATATATATTTATATATATATACATATATATGTATAAATAAATTTTAATAATATTATTTTTTTAATTTAAATATTTTAAGTATAGTACATTATTTTTAAATATAATTTAATTATAAAAATATTTAATAGTTAACAAAATTATAAATAACTATATATATATATATATATATATATATATATATATATATATATATATATATATATATATATATATATATATATATATATATATATATGTATATATATATATATATATGTATATATATATATATATGTATATATATATATATATGTATATATATATATATATATATATATATATATATGTATAAATATAAATATATATGTATATATATACATATATATATATATATGTATATATATATATATATGTATATATATACATATATATATATATATATATATATGTATATATATATATATATGTATATATATATATATGTATATATTTATATATACACATATATATTTAATTATTTATAATTTATTTAACTATAAAAAATTATAATTAAATTGCATTTATAAATAATATCATATACTTAAAATATTTAAAAAATAATAATAATATTAAAGATATATATATATATATATATATATATATATTTGTATATATAAATATATATATATATATATAAATTTAAATATCTATATATACCTATATATATTTTTATTTATAATTTACTTAACTATTGAATATTTTAATAATTAAATTATATTTATAAATAACGAACTATACTTATAACATTTAAAATAAAAAAATTATTTTATATATATATTTATTTATTTATAATTTATTTAACAATTAAATATTTTCATAAATAAATTATATTTAAAAATAATATAATGTACTTAAAATATTTAAAATTGAAAATAATATTAAATAATTATATATATATATATATATAATTTATTTAATTATTAAATATTTTTATAATTAAATTATATTTATAAATAATATACTAAACTTAAAACATTTAAAATAAAAAAATAATTTTACTTAAATATAAATATATATAAATTTTTTTAATATTGTTTTTTAACTTTAAATATTTTAAGTATAGTATATTATTTATAAATATAATTTAATTATAAAAATTTTTAATAGTTAAATAAAACATAATTAAAATAAAAATATTTACGTAATATTATTTTTTATTTTAAATATTTTAAGTATATATTATTTTTAACTATAATTTAATTATAAAAATATTTAATTGTTGAAACAATTATAAATATATATATATATATATATAAATTTATATAATATTATTTTTTATTTTAAAAATTTTAATTATAGTATATTATTTATAAATATAATTTAATTATAAAAATATTTAATAATTAAATAAATTATAAATAAAAAATATTGAGTCAATTGTTTTGTCATTGGGTCAAGGATTGACCATTTTGACCAAAGTTCATTTTTTTGTCAGAGATTAACTTATTGGGTCAATAATTGGTAATTAATTCAAAAATTGACTATTTTGACCAAAATTAGCTTTTTGGTCGAAAGTTGACCTATTGGGTCAATGGGTTTGTCATTGGATAAAGGATTGACCATTTTGAACAAAGTTAACTTTTTGGTCAGAGATTGACTTATTGGGTCATTATTTCAAAAATTATTTATTTTGACCAAAGTTGACTTTTTGGTCAAATGTTGACCTATTAGGCCAATGGGTTGGTCATTGGGTCATGGATTGACCATTTTGACCAAAGTTCACTTTTTGCTCAAAAGATGACCTATTAGGTCAATGGGCTGGGAATTAGGTCAAAGATTAACTATCTTGACCAAAGTTGACTTTTTGGTCAGAAATTGGTTTATCGGGTCAAAATCGGTCATTAAGTCAAAAACCGACTATTTTATTCAAAATTAACTTTTCGGTCAAAAGTTGATCTATTGGGTCAATGAGTTGGTCATTGGGTTAAGGATTAACTATTTTGACCAAAGTTGTCTTTTGTCAAAATTTGATCTATTTAGAGTCAATGAAAGCGTTAGTAGGTCAAAAATTGACAATTTTGAGCAAAATTGACTTTTTGGTCAAAAGTTGGCCTATGTGTCAATAGGTTGGTCATTGGGTCAAGGATTAACCATTTTGGCCAAAGTTGAATTTTTAGTCAAAAGTTAACAAATTTGGTCAATTGGTTGGTCATTGGATGAAGGATTGAACATTTTCAGCAAAGTTGACATTTATGTCATTGTGTCAGAAATTAACAATTTTGACCAAAATTGACTTTATTTTTCAAAAGTTGACCTAATGGGTCAATAATTGGTAATTATGTCAAAAATTTACTATTTTGACCAAAATTGACTTTTTGGTCAAAAGTCCATCTATTGGGTCAGTCCGTTGGTTATTGGGTCAAGGATTGACAATTATGACCAAAGTTAACTTTTTGGTCAAAGATTTACTTATTGGGTTTATAATTGGTCATTAGGTAAAAAATTATCTTTTTTGACCAAAAAGTTGATTTTTTGGTAAAACATTGACCAATTTGGCCAGCAGGTTGGTCATTGGGTCAAAAATTGACCATTTTGACTAAAGTTAACATTTTGGTTAAAAGTTGACCTATTTGGTTAATGAGGGTCATTAGGTCAAAATTGACTATTTTGACCAAAATTGACTATTTTGACCAAAATTGACTTTTTGTTCAAAAGTTAACATATTGGGTCAATGGGTTGGTTATTGGGTCAATGTTTGACCATTTTGACCAAAGTTGACTTTTTCGTCAAAAGTTAACCTATTGGGTCATGGGTTGGTCATTGGGTCGGAAATTGATCATTTTAACTAAAGTTGACTTTTGGTCAAAAGTTCACCTATTGGATCAATGGGTTTGTCATTGGGTCAAAGATCGACATTTTTGATTAAGGTTGACTTTTTGGTCGGATATTGGTTATCGGGTCGATTATCGGTCATTTGGTCGAAATTGACTATTTTGACCAAAATCGAATTTTTGTCGAAAGTTAACCCATTGGATCAATGGGGTGGTCATTGGATCAAGAATTGACCATTTAAACCAAAGATGACTTTTTGTCGAAAGTTGATTTCATCGAGTCAATGGGTCGGTCATTGGGTCAGGGATAGACCATTTTGACCAAAGTTGACTTTTTGGTCAGAGATTGACTTACTGGGTTAAAAATTGGTCATTTTGTCAAATATTGATTATTTTGACCAAAATTGATTTTTTGGTCAAAGGTTGACCTACTGGGTCAATGTGTTGGTCATTGGGTCAAAAATTGATCATTTTGACCAAAGTTGACTTTTTGGTCAAAAGTTGATCTATCAGGTCAATGGGTTGATCATTGGGTCAAGGATTAATCATTTTAACCATAGTTGACTTTTTGTTCAGATATTGACTTATTAGGTCTAAAATTGGTTATTAGGTCAAAAATTGATTATTTTGACCAAAATTAAATTTTTTGTCAAAAGTTCACCCATTGGGTCAACGGGGTGGTCATTGGGTCAAAAATTGACCATTTTGACCAAAGTTGACTTTTTGGTCAATAGTTGATCTATTTGGTCAATGAGTTGGTAATTGGGTCAAGATTTGACCATTTTGATCGAAGAAAACTTTTTGGTCAAAATTTGATATATTGGGTCAACGGGTAGGTTTTGGTCGAAAATCGACATTTTGACCAAAGTTGACTTTTTGATCAAAACTTGACTTATTGGGTTAATGGGTGGTCATTAGGTCGAAAATCGATTATTTTGACCAAAATTGACTTCTTCGTCAAAAGTCATTCTGTTAGGTCAATGTGTTTGTCATTGGGTGAAGGATTGATTTCTTTGAAAAATTAACTTTTTGGTCGGAGATTGACTTATTTGGTTATTAATTAGTCATTAGGTCAAAAATTGACTATTTTGACCAAGATTGAATTTTTGGTCAAAAGTTAACCCATTGGGTCAACGGGGAGGCCATTAGGTCAGAAATTTACCATTTTGACCAAAGTTGACTTTTTGGTCAAAAATTGACATATTTGGCCTATGTGTTGGTTATTGGATCAAGAAGTTGACCATTTTTACCAAAGATGACTTTTCTGGTCAAAAGATGACCTATTGGGTCAATGGGTTGGTCATTGGGTAAAAAATTATCAATTTTGACCAAAGTTGACTTTTTGTTTAAAAGTTGACCTATTGGGTCAATGGGTGCTCATTTGGTCAAAAATTGACTATTTTGTCCAAATTTGGGTTTTTGGTCACAAGTTGACCTATTGGGTCTATGGGTTTGTCATTGGATCAAGGATTGACCTATTTGACTAAAGTTGACTATTTAGTCAGAGATTGACTTATTGGGTCAATAATTGGTCATTAATTCAAAATTTTTTTATTTTGACTGAAATTGAATTTTTGGTCAAATGTTGACTTATTAAGCCAATGGGTTGGTCATCGGGCCAAGGATTGATCATTTTGACCAAAGTTCACTTTTTGGTCAAAAGATGTCCTATAGGGTCAATGGGTTAGGCATTAGGTCAAAGATTAACCATCTTGACCAAAGTTGACTTTTTGGATAGAGATTGGTTTACTGGGTCAAAAATTGGTCATCACGTCAAAAATTGATTATTTTAATCAAAATTGACTTTTTGGTCAAAGTTGACATAATGGGTCAATTGGTTGGTCATTGGGTTAAGGATTGGTAATTTTGACCAAAGTTATTTTTGGTTCAAAATTTGACCTTTAGATCAATGAGGCGGTCAGTAGATCAAAACTTGACAATTTTGTGCAAAATTGACTTTTTGGTCAAAAGTTGACCTATTGGGTCAAAGGTTGGTCATTGGGTTAATGTTTAACTATTTTGACCAAAGTTGACCTTTTAGTCAAAAGTTAACAAATTGGGTCAATGGGTTGGTCATTGGATGAAAGATTGACCATTTTCACTAAAGTTGACATTTAGGTCATCAGTGTCGAAATCGACCATTTTGACCCAATTTGACTTTTTGGTCAAAAGTTGACCTTTTGTGTCAATGAGGTGGTCATTAAGTCAAAAATTGTCAATTTTGACCAAAATTGACTTTTTTTATTCAAAAGTTGACCTATTGGGTCAATAATTGGCAATTATGTAAAAAATTTACTATTTTGACCAAAATTGACTTTTTGGACAAAAGTCGATCTATCGGGTCGATAGGCTAGTTATTGGGTCAAGGATTTACCATTTCGACCAAACTTATCTTTTGTTCAAAGGTCGACATGTTGGGTCAATGAGTTTGTCATTGGGTCAAGGATTGATAATTATGACCAAAGTTGACTTTTTGGTCAGAGATTTACTTATTGGGTCAATAATTGGTCATTAGGTCAAAAATTGTCTATTTTGACCTAAAAAGTTGACTTTTTTGTCACAATTTGACCAATTTAGTCAATGGGTTGATCATTGGGTCAAAAATTGACCATTTTGACCAAAGTTAACTTTTTGGTCAAAACTTGACCTATTTGGTCAAAACTTGACCTATTTGGTCAATGGGTGGTCATTAGGTCAAAAATTGACTATTTTGACCAAAATAAACTTTTTGGTATAAATTTGACTTATTGGGCAATGGGTTTGTCATTGGGTCAATCATTGACCATTTTGTCCAAAGTTGACTTTTTGGTCAGAGATTGACTTATTGGGTGAATAATTGGTCATTAATTCAAAAAATTGACTATCTTGGTCAATAGGCTTAATTTTATTTATTTATTTTTAATTTTTTGTTTTAAATATTTTAAGTATAGTATATTATTTATAAATATAATTTAATCATAAAAATATTTAATAATTAAAGAAATTGTAAATAAAAATATAAATAGGTATATATTAACATATATATATATATATATATATATATATATATATATATATATATATATATATATTTATATGATATTATTTTTTTATTTTAAATGTTTCAAGTATAATATATTATTAATAAAGATAATTTAATTTTAAAATTATTTAATAGTTAAAAAAATGATAAATATGTATGTATGTATGTATATATATATATATATATATATATATATATATATATATATATATATATATATATATATATATATATATATATATAAATTTATATAATATAATTTTTTTTATTTAAAAAATTTTAAGTATAATGTATTATTTTTAAATACAATTTAATTATAAAAATATTTAATATTTAAATAAATTATAAATAATTAAATAAATAAACAAAGAAATAAATAAAGAAAGAAAGAAATAAATAAATAAATAAATATATATATATATATATATATATATTTATATGTATATATATATAAATAAACAAATATAGAAATATAAATAAACAAATAAATAAATAAACAAATAAATAAATAAACATATATTTTTTTATTTTAAATATTTTAAGTATATTATATTATTTATAAATTTAATTTTATTATAAAAATATTTAATTATATAATATTATTTTTTTATTTTAAATATTTTAAGTATAAGTATATTATTTATAAACATAATTTAAATCTAAAAATATTTAATAGTTAAATAAAATATAAATAACAATATAAATATATGTATATATAAATAAATAAATAAATATATATATATATATATATATAATATTATTTTTTTAATTTAAATGTTTTAAGCATATTATATTATTTATAAATATAATTTAATTATAAAAATATTTAATAATTAAATAAATTATAAATAAAAATATTGGGTCAATGAGTTTGTCATTTGGTCAAGGATTGACCATTTTGACCAAAGTTCACTTTTGGTCAGAGATTAACTTATTGGGTCAATAATTGGTCACTAATTCAAAAATTGACTATTTTGACCAAAATTGGTTTTTGGTCAAAAGTTGACCTATTGGGTCAATGTGTTTGTCATTGGATCAAGGATTGACTATTTTCACCAAAGTTAACCTTTTGGTCAGAGATTGACTTATTGGGTCTTTAATTTAAAAATTGTTTATTTTGACCAAAATTGACTTTTTGGTCAAATTTTGACCTATTAGGCCAATGGGTTGGTCATTAGGTCAAGGATTGACCACTTTGACCCAAGTTAACTTTTTGGTCAAAAGATGACCTATTGGGTCAATGGGTTGGGCATTAGGTCAAAGATTAACCATCTTGACCAAAGTTGACTTTTTGGTCACAGATTGGTTTACTGGGTCAAAAATTGGTCATTAAGTCAAAAATTGACTATTTTAATCAAATTTGACTTTTTGGTCAAAAGTTGACCTATTGGGTTAATGAGTTGGTCATTGGGTTAAGGATTAACTATTTTGACCAAAGTTCTCTATTGGTCAAAATTTGACCTATTTAGGTCATTGAGGCGGTCAGTAGGTCAAAAATTGATAATTTTGAGCAAAATTGACTTTTTGGTCAAAAGTTGACCTATTGGGTCAATAGGTTGGTCATTGGGTCAAGGATTAACCATTTTGGCCAAAGTTGATTTTTTAGTCAAAAGTTAACAAATTGGGTCAATTGGTTGGTCATCGGATGAAGGATTGAACATTTTCACCAAAGTTGACATTTAGGTCATTGTGTCAGAAATTGACCATTTTGACCAAATTTGACTTTTGGTTAAAAGTTGACCTTTTGGGTCAATGAGGTGGTCATTAGGTCAAAAATTAACAATTTTGACCAAAATTTATAATTTTAACCAAAATTGACTTTTTTGTTCAAAAGTTGACCTAATGGGTCAATAATTGGTAATTATGTCAAAAATTTACTATTTTGAACAAAATTGACTTCTTAGTCAAAAGTTGATATATTGGGTCAGTGGGTTGGTTATTGGGTCAAGGATTCACAATTATGACCAAAGATGACTTTTTGGTCAAAGATATACTTATTAGGTTAATAATTGGTCATTTTGTCAAAAATTGTCTATTTTGACCAAAAAGTTGACTTTTTGGTCAAAATATGAACAATTTGGCCAGCGGGTTGGTCATTGGGTAAAAAATTGACCATTTTGAC
This sequence comes from Papilionanthe hookeriana x Papilionanthe teres, assembly GCA_022702705.1. Lineage (NCBI taxonomy): Eukaryota > Viridiplantae > Streptophyta > Magnoliopsida > Asparagales > Orchidaceae > Papilionanthe > Papilionanthe hookeriana x Papilionanthe teres. The sequence continues at coordinate 75,653,300 of CM040434.1, read as the reverse complement.
CAAAGTTGACTTTTTGTCAAAAGTTGACCTATTTGGTTAATGGGGGGTCATTATGTCAAAATTTGATTATTTTGATCAAAATTGACTTTTTGGTCAAAGGTTGACATATTGGGTCAATGGGTTGGTTATTGGGTCAAGGTTTGACCATTTTGACCAAAGTTAACTTTTTGGTCAAAAGTCAATCTATTGGGTCAATGGGTTGGTCATTGGGTCAGAAATTGACCATTTTAATTAAAGTTGACTTTTTGGTCAAAAGTTCACCTATTGAGTCAATGGGTTTGTCATTGGGTCAAAGATTGACCATTTTGATCAAAGTTAACTTTTTGGTCAGAGATTAGCTTACTAGATCAATTATTGGTCATTTAGTAAAAAATTGACTATTTTGACCAAAATTGATTTTTTTATCAAACGTTAACCCATTGGGTCAATGGGGTGGTCATATGATCAGGAATTGACCATTTTGACCAAAGATGACTTTTTGTCAAAAGTTAACTCTATCGGGTCAATGGGTCGGTCATTTGGTCAAGGATAGTACCATTTTGACCAAAGTCGACTTTTTGGTCAAAGATTGCTAATCAGGTTAATAATTGGTCATTAGGTCAAAAATTGACTATTTTGACCAAAATTAATTTTTTGGTCAAACGTTGACCTACTGGGTCAATGTGTTGGTCGTTGGGTCAATGTGTTGGTCGTTGGGTCAAAAATTGATCATTTTGACCAAAGTTGACTTTTTAGTCAAAAGTTGACCTATTGGGTCGATGGGTTAGTCATTGGTTCAAGGATTGATCATTTTGACCATAGTTGACTTTTTGGTCAGATATTGACTTATTGGGTCTAAAATTGGTCATTAGGTCAAAAATTGACTATTTTGACCAAAATTGACTTTTTGGTCAAAGGTTGTCCTGTTGGGTCAATGTGTTGGTCATTGGGTGAAGGATTGATTATTTTGACAAAAATTAACTTTTTCGTCAGATATTGACTTATTTAGTCATTAATTGGTCATTAAGTCAAAAATTGATTATTTTGACCAAAGATTGAATTTTTTGACAAAAGTTAACCCATCGGGTGAACGGGGAGGTGATAGGGTCAGAAATTGACCATTTTAACCAAAGTTGACTTTTTGGTCAAAAGTTGACATATTTGGCCAATGTGTTGGTAATTGGATCAAGAAGTTGACCATTTTTACCACAGATGACTTTTTCGTCAAAAGATAACCTATCGGGTCAATGAGTCGGTCATTGGGTAAAAAATCGTCCATTTTGACCAAAGTCGACTTTTTGGTCAAAAGTCGACCGATGGGTCGATGGGTGGTCAATTGGTCGTAATCGATTATTTTGACCAAAATCGGCTTTTTGGTCAAAAGTTTACCTATTGGGTCTATGGGTTTGTCATTGGATCAAGGATCGCCCATTTTGATTAAAGTCGAATTTTTGGTCGGAGATCGACTTATCGGGTCAATAATCGGTCATTAATTCAAATTTTTTTTATTTTGACCGAAATTGACCTTTTGGTCAAATGTCGACTTATTAGTGCCAATGGGTTGGTCATTTCGTCAAGGATTGATCCTTTTGACCAAAGTCGACTTTTTGGTCAAAAGATGTCCTATCGTGTCAATGGGTCGGGCATTAGTCAAAGATTAACCATCCCGACCAAAGTCGACTTTTTGGATCGAGATTGGTTCTATCGGGTAAAAAATTGGTCATTAAGTTAAAAATTGATTATTTTAATCAAAATCGACTTTTTGGTCAAAGTTGACATATTGGGTCAATGGGTTGGTCATTGGGTTAAGGATTGACAATGTTGACCAATGTTGTCTTTTGGTCAAAATTTGACCTATTTAGGTCAATGAGGCGGTTAGTAGATCAAAAATTGATAATTTTAAGCAAAATTGACTTTTTGGTCAAAAGTTGACCTATTGGGTCAATAGGTTGGTCATTGGGTCAAGGATTAACTATTTTGGCCAAAGTTGACTTTTTAGTCAAAAGTTAACAAATTGGGTCAACGGGTTAGTCATTGGATGAAGGATTGACCATTTTCACCAAAGTTGACATTTAGGTCATTGTGTCAGAAATTGACAATTTTGACCCAATTTAACTTTTTGGTCAAAAGTTGACCTTTTGGGTCAATGAGGTGGTCATTAGGTCAAAAATTGCTAATTTTGTCCAAAATTGCCTTTTTTGTTCAAAAGTTGACCTATTGGGTCAATAATTGGCAATTATGTAAAAAATTTACTATTTTGACCAAAATTGACTTTTTGTATAAAAGTCGATCTATTGGGTCGGTGGGTTGGTTATTGGGTCAAGGATTTACCATTTTGACCAAAGTTATCTTTTTGTTCAAAGGTTGACATGTTGGGTCAAGGATTGATAATTATGACCAAAGTTGGCTTTTTAGTCAGAGATTTACTTATTGAGTCAATAATTGGTCATTAGGTCAAAAATTGTCTATTTTTGACCTAAAAAGTTGACTTTTCAGTCAAAATTTGTCCAATTTAGTCAATGGGTTGATCATCGGGTCAAAATCGACCATATTGACCAAAGTTGTCTTTTTGGTCAAAAGTTGACCTATTCGGCCAATGGGTAGTCATTAGGTCAAAAAATGTTTATTTTAACCAAAATTGTCTTTTTTGTCAAAAGTTGACTTATTAGGCAATGGGTTTGTCATTGGGTCAATCATTGACCATTTTGTCCAAAGTTGACTTTTTGGTCAGAGATTGACTTATTGGGTCAATAATTGGTCATTAATTCAAAAAATTAACTATTTTGGTCATTAGGTCAAAAATTAATTATTTTGACCAAAATTAAATTTTTGGTCAAAAGTTGAGCCATTGGGTCAACGGGGAGGTCATTATGTCAGAAGTTGACCATTTTGACTAAAATTAACTTTTTTGGTCAAAAGTTGACATATTTTGGTCAAACGTTGACTTATTGGTCAAAAGTTGACTTATAATTTGATAAAAGTTGACTTTTTGGTCAAATGTTGACTTATTGGGTCAATTAGTGGTCATTCAGTCAAAAATTGACTATTTGACCAAAATTGACTTTTTGGTCAAAAGTTGACCTATTGGGTCAATGGGTTTGTCATTGGGTTAAGGATTGAATATTTTGACCAAAGTTGACTTTTTGGTCAGAGATCAACTTATTGAGTGAATAATTGGTCAATAGATCAAAAATTAACTATTTTGACCCAAATTTACTTTCGGTCAAAAACCGACCTATTAGGTCAATGGGTTGGTCTTTGGCTCAATGGGTGGTCATTGGGTCAGAAATTGGTCATTTTAACCAAAGATTACTTTTTGGTCAAAAGTTGACCTATTTTGACCAAAATTGAATTTTTAGTCAAAAGTTAACTCTATCGGTCAACGGGGTGGTCATTGGGTCAGATATTGCCTATTTTGCCCAAAGTTGACTTTTGGTCAAAAGTTGACCTATTTGGTCAATGAGTTGGTAATTGGGTCAAGATTTGACCATTTTGACCAAAGGTTACTTTTTGGTCAAAAGTAGACCTATTGGGTCAATGTGTTGGTCATTGGGTTAAAAATTGACCATTTTGACCAAAGTTGACTTTTTGGTCAAAAGTTGACCAATTTGGTCAATGAATTGGTAATTGGGTCAAGAATTGACCATTTTGACCGAAGATGACTTTTAAGTTAAAAAGTTGATCTATTGGGTCAGTAGGTTGGTCATTGTGTTAAAAATTGACCATTTTGACCAAAGTTGACTTTTTGTTCAAAAGTTGACCTATTAGGTCAAAGGGTGGTCATTAGGTCAAAAAAGACTATTTTGACCAAAATTAACTTTTTGGTCAAAAGTTGACCTATTTGGTTAATGAGTTTGTCATTGGATCAAGGATTAACCATTTTGACCAAAGTTGACTTTTTTGACAGATATTGACTATTGGGTCAATAATTGGTCATTAATTCAAAAATTGACTATTTTGACCAAAATTGACTTTTTGGTCAAAAGTTGACCTATTGTGCTAATGGTTTGGGTATTAAGTCATGGATTAAACATTTATATTTATTAGTTAAATAAATTATAAATAAAAATTTATATATAGTATATATATATATATATATATATATATATATATATTTATATAATATTATTTTTTTATTTTAAATGTTTTAAGTACAGTATATTATTTATAAATATAATTCAATTATAAAAATAAGTAATAATTAAATAAATTATAAATAAAAAAATATATATCGCTATACATATATATATATATATAAATTTATATTATATTATTTTTTTATTTTAATTGTTTTAAGTATAATATATTATTTATAAATATAATTTAATTATAAAAATATTTAATAGTTAAATAAATTATAAACAAATATATATAGTTATATATATATATATATATATATATATATATATATATATATATAATTTTATTTTTTTAATTTAAATATTTTAAGTATAGTATATTATTTACAAATATAATTTAATTATAAAAATAATTAATAATTAAAAAAATTATAAATAAAAAATATATATAGAATTACATAAATATATATCTATATAAATAAAATTTTTTTATTAATATTATTTTTTATTTTAAATATTTTAACTAAAGTATATTATTTAAAAATATAATTTAATTATAAAAATATTTAATATTTAAAAAAATTATAAATAAACAAATATATATAGAGGTACATAAATATATATTTATATATATAATAAAATTTATTTAATATATTTTCTTATTTTAAATATTTTAAGTATAATATATTACTAATAAATATAATTAATTATAAATTATTTAATAGTTAAAAAAATGATATATATATATATATATATATATATTTATTTGTTTATTTATTTATTTATATATATATATTTATATATAAATTTATATAAAATTATTTTTTTATTTTAAATATCTTAAGTATAGTATATTATTTTAAATATAAATTAATTATAAAAATATTTAATAATATTTTTTTAAATCTTTTATGTATAGTATATTATTTATTAATATAATTTAATTATAATAATATTTAATAGTTAAATAAATTATAAATAAATAAAAATATATGTGTATTTATAAATATATATATATATATATTTATGTAAAATTATTTTTTTTATTTTAAATGTTTTAAGTGTAGTGTATTATTTATAAATGTAATTTAATTATAAAAATATTTAATTATTAAATAAATTATAAATATATATATATATATATATATATATATATATATATATATTTATATATATATATAGTTATATATATATATATATATATATAATATTATTTTTTTATTTTAACTGTTTAAAGTATAGTATGTTATTTATAAATATAATTTAATTATAAAAATATTTAATAATTAAATAAATTATAATTAAAAATATATATAGGTATATATAAATGTATATATATATATATATATATATATATATATATATATATATATATATATATATATAAATTTATTTAAGATTAATTTTTATTTTAATTATTATAGTATATTATTTATAAATATAATTTAATTATAAAAATATTTTATAGTTAACAAAATTATAAATAACTATATATATATATTAATATATATATATATATATATATATATATATATATATACATATATATATAAATATATATATATATATATTAAAATATATATATATAATTATTTTATATTATTTTTTAATTTTAAATATTTTTAGTATAGTATATTATTTATAAGAATAATTTAATTAAAAAATAATTAATTGTTAAATAACTTATAAATAAATATATATATATATAAAATAATTTTTTTATTTTAATTTTTTTAAGTATAGTTTTTTATTTATAAATATAATTTAATTATAAAAATATTTAATAGTTATGTAAATTATAAATAAATATATATAGGTATATATATTTATTTAATATTAATTGTTTAATTATTAATTATTTAATTTATTATTTATTTTTAATTAAATAAAAATCTATATAGCCCATATAATATTATTTATTTAATTATTTAATATTTTTGTAATTAAATTATATTTATAAATAATATACTATACTTAAATCATTTAAAATAAAAAAATGTTTTTACATAAATATAAATACAGTATATATATTTATTTATTTATAATTTAATTAACTATTAAATATTTTTATAATTAAATTTTATTTATAAATAATATACTATACTTAAAATATTTTTAAAAAATATTTTAAATAACTATATATATATATATATATATATATATATATATATATATTCTTTAAAACTATCCAAACCACCATAAATATATTCCTCAAAGCATCATAAATATAATGATCCACAAAGCTAAACAGAAAACAAAATCTGGACTTAATTATTTGCACGAATATACGGGGCATCAATATATTCACCGGTAAGCAACATCTTTAAGGCGTGAGGTGGGACAGAACAAACCTGAATTTGCCTCGTCAAAGAGCCAAGGCGAGCAAGCTAATTCGTAAATTTATTACCCTCACGATAAATAAATTGGCAAGCAATTTGCATATGCGAGGAAACATATTTAATCCGGTTGATATAATAAATAGTTTCCCAATGCACCAATTTACCCTCGTTAAAACACTCAACCATAACACTAGAGTCCGTCTCCACCTCCAAAAAATTCCAATTCATAAGAGCAGAGATAGAGACGACCATTAAAAAGGCTCGAGCCTCTCGCTTCCAAAGGCGAATCGAACAACCGGGTGAAGTAAAGAATAAAAGGCACTTAGCATTAGCATTTCTAGAAACACCACCAATCCCGGCGGAATCAGGTTTCCAACTCCCATCTATGTTAAACTTAACCCACCCTGTCGAGGGAGTCCGCCATCTCACCAATGTCGGGAGTTGCAAGGCCCTCGCCGGTATAGAAGAGGACAGCTCAAAATTATCAAAGTATGGAATGCCAGAGAAGAAATTCCTCTTCATACCCCCGAACTTGAAAACCCTATTACTGTACGCAATAATATTATAGAACACGGTGTCATAATGTATAGACTTCCCCACATTCTTGATATCGTTGTGAGCCATCCAAATAAACCAACACAGAAATAAAGGGATAAATTTGGTAAAAATGTACTTGCCGCCGCTCCGGGTTACAAATTATAGAGATAGTGGTCAGATTATGACCCGGGGCCAGACACGTGTCAAACCAAATCCCGCCTTTCTGCTAAATTTGCAAATCATAAGCACAAGTAAAGAAAATGTGATCCAAAGATTCCTCCGCTTCCTAACAAAAAAGACACCTCGATGCGAGCCTTAAAACTTTAAGCTTGAGGATATCATCACAGGGAAGAAGATGATGGAAAATCGTCCATGCTAAAAACGACATAGATGGGGTAAGAGCAGAAGACCAAATACCCCTACCCCACTGGGTATCCTGAAAATGATGCAAATAGAGATAAACAGATTTAGAAATAGAGACGCTAGGATGGATCTTGATAATTGGGGAGTCAGGCTTTTGAGGATCAATAGGAATGGTAGAGATGTAAATAGCCATATCCACCCCCACCAAATTATGTAAAAGAGGCATGTTCCAGTGGCCATCGATCCACGTGTCCGATACAACCAAATTATCATTGACATGCTCCCCCTGTTGCAAAGAGATCTGAGCCCAAGAATCATGCCAAAAGGAAAAATTATCGCAACCCAAATCCCAAAAAATGAGATCCTTAGCCCAATCTCGAATACGAAGAAGTCTCTTCCATAAAATAGAATCACCCTTTTTCGAAGAAGCAAGCGTAGGATGAGTGGTCTTACAATACTTTCCATGCATAAAAGAGGCCCACAAGGACTTCCCCAGGCGAAAATTCAGCCACTGTTTAAACACGCTAATGTCGGCAATGTGCTGAAGCTCCTTAAAACCCAGTCCACCCCCACTAATAGGTTTACATAGCTTCTTCCAAGAGCACCACTTCCTCCCAGCAAAACCACCGACCCATAAAAATTTATTGAGACATTTTTCTAAGACAGTTCGGGTGCTCTTCTTAATTTGAAGTACTTGTAACCCGTATATTGGCATGCTCAGGATGATACTTCTAATCAAGGTAATGTGGCCACCAAAGGAAAAAAAGTTATTCCTCCAATCATTAATCCTATTTTTAATCTTCTCCACCACCTCATCAAATTGAGTTTGTTTCATTCTCCCCTTAAGAAGTTGGACCCCAAGATATTTAATAGGAAGCACCGAGCATTGAAACCCCGTGTACTGCCCAGCCCATAAAACCTTCTGCCGATCAGCAATCTTACCAAAGTAAAATTACATTTATTAGCACTAAAAGAAAGGCCTGAGAGATCCTGGAATTTCTTAAGTAAGTGATAAACTTTCCTGATACTATTCTTACAGGCGTTAGAGAAAAGAGCGACATCATCAGCATAGGCTAAATGCGAGACCACCACAGATGACTTAGTAGAGTAGTGAACCGACGGGTCACGACCATATAAATCCTCAAGCATCAGGGAGAAATAGTCAAACACCAAGATAAATATAGTGGGGGAAAGAGGATCGCCCTGCTTGATGCCCCCGGTGGCATTAAAGAAGCCATAGGAATTACCACTAATGAGAATATTATAGTGATTGCGACAAAGCCAATTGAGAATAAGTTGGCAAAATGCAACAGAAAATCCTCTTGCTTTAAGAACTTCAATTATAAAATGCCAACTAACGGAATCATAAGCTTTACGAATATCCAGCTTAAGGACCATATTGCCACCACGACACTTCTTATCAATATCTTGAGGTGGGGTTGAATGCATTTCGCCATAATTTTACTAATAACCATGGAGATTACCGAAGTAAGTGAAATAGGATGGAAGTGGTCCCAAGACGTCTTTTGTGTAGACTTGGGGATAACGACAATCATGGCAGAAGAGAAATATTTACCCGGCTTTTCCCCCATAAAAAAACTCTGAATGGCATGGATCACATCTCTCTTTACAATGCTCCAACATTTAATGTAAAAATCAGCGGTAAAACCGTCCGGGCCCGGCGCTTTATTAGAGTTTATATCTTTTAAAGCATCATAAACCTCATCAGCTGTAGGAATACCAGAAAGGTCAAGATTCTTTGTATAGCTTCTCATATCATTTAACAATCGAGTGTCGATGGAACCCGTAGTCTCCCGAGCAGTGTAAATGTCAGTGAAGTAACTAACCGCACTATTCCCGAAATGCTGAATATCAGTAAGCCAATGACCCTGGTCATTCTTAATGCGAACAATATTAAAATCTCCTCCCACCATCCATCTATCTGGGATAATACTACCCATATTAGTAATTTTCATCCACAACTCTTGTCTTACAGAAAGGCAGTTCTAGCGTAAACAAAAGTTAACCAACCTGAGAATTCATCAACAGAAAAATAAGTATGAATGAATTGGCCATCATCCACAAAAATTTCCAGAGAAATATGCTCCCGCTAAAAAAACCAAATTTTATTAGAGCAATTCCGGAAGCAAGAAAACTGCTTAAATTTTCCCATCACGCGAAGCTCATTAGAAGAAATCATAAGCTCCAAAATAGCGAACATATCGACCTTATGGATCCTTGTCAACAATTTCAATCTACCAAGGGAGTAAGGATCCGCAACTCCCCTAATATTCCAGGTTAGGATATTAAACATGTATAAACAAGGAGCCCTAGTACGGGTTAGTCTACCTTCTTCCTCGGAGTGATAATTTTTGCTTCCTTCAATGTCACACCCAACCCTAGGTTGGTCAATTCGTAAGATCCTTTTTTCCTTCTACGGCGGGACTTTTGCACTACCCATTCCTCTCCAAGGAGCTCAGAGACAGCTGTCAACTGAGGTTCCAAAATAGGAGGGACATCACCCAAACTTGCATGTCAAATTAAAGTTCCGGCCTTCGACATCATCGAGGTGGGATGTCTAGGAGCAAAGCAAACTACATTAACAGGTTGTTGCCCCATAACACCCACCCCAAGATGTACTAAAGGCACAAAAACCCCATCGTTAACATCATTAACCTAATTGATCTCAGCAGTAAAGTTATTAGAATCAGTGATACCAGGTACAGAACGGTTCACCACAATACCCTTCAACCTAGTACTACCCTCAGCAACAGTGGGAACCGGTTCTTCAATGACAGGAGGCGTCATATGAACACCTTCATCCACCAAGCCTTCTCCTTCAAGGTCATGTTCAACGATATTCCCAGGCACCTCAACAGCCACAGTGCTGGGATCCAAATGAAGATTGATGTGGATGGAAATAGCTTTAGGTTTCTCTATACTAACTCTCCTGAGCTCAGGGTGCAAGTGATAGCATTGAGCAGCACTGTGCCCAACCATCCTGCAATGAGGACAGTATAAGGGGTGTCGTTCAAGAATAGGATTAACCCAATACCCATTATTAGCGGACCCAATCCACATCTCATCAGGGAGGGATTGAGTAATGTCCCGTTCTACAAGAAACCTAGTTGTAAATGGTTGGGAACCATCTAAATCTTTGGTAGGAGGATCAATCTGTAGAGGTTTCTTGAAAGTCCCTACAATTGAAAATAAAAATTGAGGCTTAAAGTGATGAACTTTCAAACCGGGCAGACGTATCTAGACCGGAATGGCAGGGGGTTCAGGTTACGAGTCAAAATCTAGGGACCATTTAAGCAGTTTCATAATTCGATTGTCATAATCTTCATCGTTAGAAAGTTGAATTAGGATATGCCTACCATCTAGTAACCCTACTTTCCATGTACCCACTAACTTCATAAGCTCGAAATCCCTCCGAATTAGTTCCAATTTCGGGTGACCATATAGGAATTTTCCTACCAAAGTCAGTCGAAACGGAGCCGCCAGAAATTCATTCTCGGCATCCGAAATGATAAAATATTTAAAACAAAAAAAATAATATTAAATAAATTTGTGTGTATATATATATATATATACATACATATATATATATACATATATATATATATATACATAGATATATATATATATATATATATATATATATATTTAATATTATTTTTTAATTTAAATATTTTATGTATTGTATATTATTTATAAATATAATTTAATTATAAAACTATTTAATAGTGAAATAATTTATAAATAAATATATATAGGTATATATATATATATATATATATATATATATATACAAATTTATTTAATATTATTTTTTTTGTTTTAAATATTTTAAGAATAGTATATTATTTAAAAATATAATTTAATCATAAAAATATTTAATAATTAAATAAATTATAAATAAAAATATATATAGGTATATATTAATATAAATATAAATATATATATATATATATATATATATATATATATATATATTAGATAAATTTATATATATATATACATAAATTTACATATATATAAAATATAATTTTTTTAATTTAAATATTTCAAGTATAGTATATTATTTAAAAATACAATTTAATCATAAAAGTATTTAATAAATAAATAAAATGTAAATAAAAAATATAGGTAAATATTAAAATAAATTTATTTATATATATATAGGTATTATATAAATTTATGTATATATATATATATATACATAAATTTACATAAATTTACATATATATAAAATATTATTTTTTTAATTTAAATATTTTAAGTAAATTATCTTATTTATAAATATAATTTAATTATAAAAATATTTAATAATTAAAAAAATTATAAATAAAAAAATATATATAGAGGTACATTAATATATATTTAAATATATAAAAAAATTTATTTAGCACACTTATTTTATTTTAAATATTTTAAGCATAATATATTACCAATTAATATAATTTAATTATAAAATTATTTAATAGTTAAAAAAATGATATATATATATATATATTTAATTAATTTATATATATATATATATATATTTATTTATTTAATATTATTTTTTTAATATTTTAAGTATATTATATTATTTAAAAATATAATTTAATCATAACAATATTTAATCATAAAAATTTATATCTCTATATATAAATATATATATTTAATCATAAAAATATAATTTAATCATAAATGTATTTATATCTTTATTTTAAGTATATAATATTATTTTTTTATTTTAAATATTTTAAGTATAGTATATTATTTAGAAATATAATTTAATTATAAAAATATTTAATAATTATAAAAATTATAAATAAAAATATATATATATAAACGTACATAAATATATATTTATATAAATAAAAAAGTTATTTAATATTTTTTTTAATTTTAAATATTTTAAGTATAATATATTATTGATAAATATAATTTTATTATAAAAATATTTAATAGTTAAAGAAATGATAAATATATATATATATATATATATATATATATATATATAAATTTATATAATATTATTATTTTATTTTAAGTATTTTAAGTATAATATATTATTTTGAAATATAATTTAATTATAAAAATATTTAGTAGTTAAAAAAACTATATATATATATATATATAAATAAATATATATATATATATATATATATATTATATATATTTATATTTAATATTATTATTTTTTAAATATTTTAAGTATAGTATATTATTTAAAAATATAATTTAATTATAAAAATATTTAATAGTTAAATAAATTATAAATAAATAAATATATATGTGTATATAATATATATTGCGATGTATATACATACATACATATATATATATATATAGTATAATTTTTTTATTTTCAATATTTTAAATATATTTTATTATTTATAAATATAATTTAACTATAAAAATTTTTAATAGTTAAATAATTTATAAAAAAATAAATATATATGTTTATATATAAATCTATATATTTACATATATATATATATATATATATATATATATATATATATAAATTTATATAATATTATTTTTTTATATTAAATAATTTAAGTACAGTATATTATTTATAAATATAATTTTTTTATAAAAATATTTAATAATTAAATAAATTATAATTATATATATATATATATTTATATATATATATATATATATATATAATTGATATTATTTTTAATTTTAAATATTTTAAGTATAGTATATAATTTATAAATATATTTTAATTATAAAAATATTTAGTAGTTAAATAAATTATTAATAAATAAATATATATACTGTATATATATATATCTCTGTGTGTGTGTGTGAGTGTGTATATATATATTTATTTATTTTAAATATTTAAAGTATAGAATATTATTTATAAATAGAATTTAATTATAAAAATTTTTAATAATTTAAAAAATAATAAATAAAAATAAATATATAGGTATGTATAATCAAATATATATATACATATATATATATATATATATAATTTTATTATTTTAAATATTTTACGTAGAGTATATTATTTTTAAATATAATTTAATTATAAAAAAATTTAATAGTTAACAAAATTATAAATAACTTTATATATATATATATATATATATATATATATATATATATATTATATGTAAATTTATTTAATATAATTTTTTAACTTTAAATATTTTAAGTATATTATATTATTTAAAAATTTAATTTAATTATAAAAATATTTAATTGTTAAATAAATTATAAATATATATATGTAAATAATTATTTTTTTATTTTAAATGTTTTAAGTATAGTTTATTATTTATAAATATAATTTAAATATAAAAATATTTAATAGTTTAGTAAATTATAAATAAAAATATATATAGGTATATAAAAATTTATTTAATATTATTCTTTAATTTTAAATATTTTAAGTATAGGATATTATTTATAAATATAATTTAGTTACAAATATATATATATATATAAATTAATTGTAAAAATATTTAAGTATAGGATATTATATTAATTTATATATATATATATATATATATATATATATATATATATATATATATATATATATATATATATATATATATATTTATATTTATCTGAAATTATTTTTTTATTTTAAATTTTTTAAGTGTAGTATATTATTTATAAATATAATTTAATTATAAAAATATTTAATAATTAAATAAATTATAAATAAATATATATATATTTATGTTTATATATATATATATATATAATATTATTTTTTTATTTTAAATATTTAAAGTATAATATATTATTTATAAATTTAATTTAGATAAAAAATATTTAATAATTAAATAAATTATAATTATATATATATATATATATATATATATATATATATATATATGACTCTAGGATTTAGAAAGCTATTGTAAATGCCTGGGCTTACACTGGTCAATTTTTATTCAGGGAGCTGGGGGATGGCAAAGTATCCTTTTGGCATGATTGCTGGGGTTCACCACAAATTACTCCATTATCCCAATTCCCTCCTGATGAAAATTTACTTGTTTGTTATTGCTGGTTTAATGGTCAGTGGGATTTAATGAAGCTGAGGGCTTTAATTGGTAGTGATACTGCTTTGCTCATCGATCAAATTCCTTTACAGGCAACTCAAAAAAATAGACCCATATGGAAGAAGGCAAATCTTGTTTCTGGTAACAAACATTTATATAAATCTATCATCAAATTTTCTAATTGGAATTGGGGCTCCCACAGCTGGAATTCTCTTTTCACCCCTTCAATTTCTTTTTTTTAATTGGCAATTTTTCTCTCCTTTACTTCCTCTAGATGAAATTTTAAAATTGGAGGGCTTAAGATTGGCATCTATATGCCTTTTTTGTAAAAGGGCTGAGGAGTCCTGCTCCCATATTTTTTTTAATTGCACCTATACTAGAGACATATGGAATAGATTGGGTAATGCATTTAACATTGCATGGCCAGGAACCTGCTATATTTCTAATTACTTCAACACTTAGCAAGATTTTTCACAAGATGGGAAACATATGCTGAGCTTTCCTTTGGTGATCATTTGGTTTGTGTGGAATGCCAGAAATAGTTTTAAACACTCTGATGTTCCCCTCATCTCTAGCATAACTTTTTCACATATTATGGCTTATTACCATCGTGCTAAAAAACTTTCATCCTACACTCCGCATTCTTTAAGACGGCCTGTCCTTGTTAGATGGATGCTCCCTGTGCAAGGGTGGATCAAGGCTAATATTGATGAATTTTGGACTGAATATTTTTCTGGAGTTGGAGGCCTATTCAAAAACCACAGAGGAAATCTGTTGTGTTTCTTTAACTCCCCTGTGGTGGCTGATACTCCTCTCATTGCTGAAGTTTGGGCATTTTTACTTGCATTAAAGATCGCTATCTCGTTTTCATTTTCGGAACCTTCGGTGGAAGCCGACTCCACAATGTCGATCAAACTTTTCTATAGAAACAGTCCCATTCCATGGAATCTTATATATCTATTTAGAAGGATATGGCATATTATAAATACACATTCATTACAGGTTCAAGTATCATTCATTTACAGGGAGGGTAACCAACCTGCGGATTGGTTAGCTAAGCATTCAACAGGCAGACCTTTTGTGGGTAAATTACCTCCATCTCAGCTTTCTCTTCTTTTACATGGAGATCTAATGGGATTACCCAATCTTAGATATTGATATACAATGGGTGGTAGAATTCCTGCACTTTTATTTTCGATTTATACCACTTTTCTATTTATTATTCACACACCCTTTGCTGCTTTAGTCATTTAGTTCAGTCTTTTATTTACCTAATAGTCCCAACCATCTTTTGGAATGTGGGATACAGATATCAGCAATTGCATCACGCTGATAAGTGTCTACTGTTTTGTTTTTTGTCTGTTTGGTGACTAAGGTTTTTGGGTTTCACGATTAGGCTTTTTGTTACTCTGTTTTGGCTACAAGGACTCACAACTTTAGTTTTTCTTGAGTATATCTCTGCAGGTTACGATCCCCTAACCTCCACTTCATTTTGGTCCTCCCTGTTGTTTTTCAGCTTCATGACTCCGCACTTTAGACGCTTCACCTGGTTCTGTTGCGGCCATTTTCTGCACCTGGACTACTAGCAAAAGAGATATACATCAATTAAGGTTTTATTCTTATATTTGCCATGTTCGGAATACTTTGGATTACTTCTTTGTTTACTCATCTTCCTCTCTGGAACAATTTTGGAGTGTTTTATTTTGCGTATGTTGTAATGAGGGAGGCGGAAACCCTAGGGGTGAGTGGAAATTGTATCTTTTCTTTTTTATAGTTGGGGATCTGCCTCCCACCACTTCGTAACATTTTCCCGAATTAACACGTAGGGAGCCAACAGCGTTCTTTCCCAATATATATATATATATATATATATATATATATATATATATATATATATATATATATATAATATTTTTTAAAATATTTTATGTATAGTATATTATTTTTAAATATAATTTAATTACAAAAAAATTGAAAAGTTAAAAAAATTATAAATAAATAAATATATATATATATATATAATATTATATTTTATTTTAAATATTTTAATTATAGTATATTATTTAAAAATATAATTTAATTATAAAAATATTTAATAGTTAAAAAAAATATAAATAAATATGTATATATATATATATATATTTATATTTATATTATATTATTTTTTTTTGAATATTTTCAGTATAGTATATTATTTAAGGAAAACCCGATGGCAATTTTATTTATCTTAAAAAAAAGATACAAAAGGGAGAGTTTGTGCAGCGCACACATAGTAGTTCACAAGACTCCAAAAACCACAAGAAGATTTGGTACACAAAGAAAAATTGTAAACGATATTCATGTGTAACCGAACCACCCCAAGCAATTTCAAAAAGAATCCATCAGCTCTAAAGAGTTATTATAAGACAACCATCAAAAAAATCAGCACGGTCCAGCCATCGTCACGTCCAATGGAAGAAAGGCTAGCGACCACCGCTCCGGTGTGGTCAATAATCTGTCATCCATCCATCAAAACCATCACAAGGGTCTCCAACCATATGTGCATGAGGAAGTTCACCAGGAGAAATCACAGCAGTATTCCGCCAACATAAACACAGAAATACAATAAGTCAGAAGATGAACTCGTAGCAATAATAAGCTAACCACCAATACAATAATCGCAGATATGCATCAAAGTTACACATAATTAAATAATTAAAGAGCTGATGAAAAGATGGAAATAAATGGCCAAAATATCTAGTGCTAATGTCGGTTGGGACAAGGTAAGCAAAAATCTCCACGCATATATAATATACGAGTGAAAGCCAAATGCATTTAATATATATATATATATATATATATATATATATATATATATATATATATATATATATATATATATATATATATATATATATATCATTATATGTAAAAAATGCAATGATTGAAGTGGCAATAAACTCTGTCAAGCAAAGGGAAGCCAATATAAAACATAACAGGAAAGCAAAATTATCCCAACCCAAGATGAATGGGCCAATACGAGGAGATTTAAATGGAGAATTAGTAATACAAATCAACCTTATATAAGTAGATATGTGTGATGAGAAATATATATATATATATATATATATATATATATATATATATATATGTTAAAGAAAAGTATTGAAACATTAAGTCTATTGAGCTTTACATAAAACTAGATTTCATAAGTGAATCATCAGCACATTACAATCTATTTATATATGGAAAACAGGAGCAATGACACATTATAAAGTAAATCTGGAGCATTAAAGGATCAGGCCATCCCTGTATGGATATTTATATATATATATATGCCTCTAAAATGTAATCCCAATCATAATGGAATTTCTGCATCTTGCCACAAACCCTAAGCAAAAAGAAAATTCTGCAGCTTGCATCTTGCCGCAAACCCCCACTATAAGATAGTATTGCCGCAAATATAAATGCCTAATTTATATAATATTATTTTTTTTAGTTTAAATATTTTAAGTATAGTATATTATTTATAAATATAATTTAATTATAAAAATATTTAATAGTTAAATAAATTATAAATAAATATATAGATATATAATTATATTTTTATTTTAAATAATTTAAGAATAGTATATTATTTATAAATATTATTTAATTATAAAAATATTTAATAGTTAAATAAAATATAAATAAATATATATATAGGTATATATATATATATATATATATAAATTTATATAATATTTTTTTTATTCTTAAATATTTTTGGTATAGTATATTATTTTTAAATATAATTTATTTATAAAAATATTTAATAGTTAAAAAAATTATATATATATATATATAAATTTATATTATATTATATTTTTTTTAAAATGTTTTAAGTTTAGTATATTATTTATAAATATAATTATTTTTTTGTTTTAAATATTTTAAGTATAGTATGCTATTTATAAATATAATTTAATCATAAAAATATTTAATAATTAAAAAAATTGTAAATAAAAATATTTAGGTATATATTAATATAAATTTATTTATATATATATGTATATAGGTATTATATTAATATATAAATATATATATATATACATAAATTCACATATATACAAAATATTATTTTTTAATTTAAATATTTTAAGTATAGTATATTATTCATAAATATAATTTAATAATAAAACTATTTAATTATTAAATAAAATGTAAATAAGTATATATATGTGTGTGTGTATATATATATATATATATATATATAATTATTTTTTAATTTTAAATATTTTAAGTATAGTATATTATTTATTTATAAAATATCTGGAAAACTTGTTTAATCATTTTCTTTGGGAGGATAGAGGTGCCAAGAGGCACTGGCGCTCCTGGAGGAAGCTCTGTAAGCCTAAATTTTTTGGGGGCCTTGGTTTTAAAGCCCTACCTCATATTGTGGAAATAAACATGTGTAAGCTTTGGTATAAATTTAGGCTTGGTGAATCCTTATGGGCTGATTATATGCATTCTAAATATTGCAATACATCTCATCCATCTTTGGTCACTTAGAAAGCTGGGGACTCTAGGATTTGGAAAGCTATTGTAAATGCCTGGGCTTACACTGGTCAATTTTCATTCTGGGAGCTGGGGGATGGCAAAGTATCCTTTAAGCATGATTGCTAGGGTTTACCACAAATTACTCCATTACCCTAATTCCCTCCTGATGGAAATTTACTTGTTTCTTATTGCTGGTTTAATGGTCAGTGGGATTTAATTTAGCTGAGGGCTTTAGTTGGTAATGATGCTGCTTTGCTCATTAATCAAATTCCTTTACAAGCAACTCAAAAAGATAGACCCATATGGAATAAGGAAAATCATGTTTCTGCTAGCAAACATTTATATAAATCTATCATCAATTTTTCTAATTGGAATTGGGGCTCCCACTGCTGGAATTCTCTTTTCACCCCTTCAATGTCTTTTTTTAACTGGCAGTTTTTCTCTTCTTTACTTCCTCTAGATGACATTTTAAAATTGAATGGCTTAAGATTGGCATCTATATGCCTTTTCTTGTAAAAGGACTGAGGAGTCCTGCTCCCATATTTTTTTTTAATTGCACCTATACTAGAGACATATGGAATAGATTGGGTAATGCATTTAACATTGCATGGCCAGGAAGCTGCTCTATTTCTAATTACTTCAACACTTGGCAAGATTTTTCACATGATGAGAAACATATGCTGAGCTTTCCTTTGGTGATCATTTGGTTTGTGTGGAATGACATAAATAGTTTTAAACACTATGATGTTCCCCCACCTCTAGCTTAACCTTTTCACATATTATGGCTTATTACCACCGTGCTAAAAAACTTTCATCCTGCACTCCTCATTCTTCAAGACGGCATGTCCTTTTTAGATGGATGCTCCCTATGCAAGGGTGGATCAAGGCTAATATTGATGGATGTTGGACTGAATATTTTTCTGGAGTTGGAGTCCTATTCAGAGACCACAGAGAAAATCTGTTGTGTTTCTTTAACTCCCCTGTGGTGGCTGATACGCCTCTCATTGCTGAAGTTTGGGCATTTTTACTTGCATTAAATACTGCTATCTGTTTTCATTTTCAGAACCTTCAGGTGGAAACTGACTCCACAATGCTGATCAATCTTTTCTATAGAAACAGTCCCATTCCATCGAATCTTATATATCTATTTAGAAGGATATGACATATTATAAACACACATTCATTACAGGTTCAAGTATCATTTATTTACAGGGAGGGTAACCAACCTGCATATTGGTTAGCTAAGCATTCAACAGACAGACCTTTGGTGGGTAAATTACCTCCATCTCAGCTTTCTCTTCTTTTACATGGAGATCTAATGGCATTACCCTATCTCAGATATTAATATACAATGGGTGTTGGAATTCCTGCACTTTTATTTTGGATTTATACCACTTTTCTATTTATTATTCACACACCCTTTGCTACTTTAGTCATTTGGTTCAGTCTTTTATTTACCTAATAGTCCCAACCATCTTTTGGAATGTGGGATACAGATATCAGCAATTGCATCACGCTGATAAGTGTCTACTGTTTTGTTTTTTGTCTGTTTGGTGACTAAGATTTTTGGGTTTCATGATTAGGCCTTTTGTTACTCTGTTTTGGCTGCAAGGACTCACAACTTCTGTTATTCCTGAGTATATCTCTGCAGGTTACGATCCCCTAACCTCCACTTCATTTTGGTCCTCCCTGTTGTTTTTCAGCTTCATGACTCTGCACTTTGGACGCTTCACTTGGTTCTGTTGCGGCCATTTTCTGCACCTGGACTACTAGCAAAAGAGATATACGTCAATTAAGGTTTTATTCTTATATTTTCCATGTTCTGAATACTTTGGATTACTTCTTTGTTTACTCAGCTTCATCTCTGGAACAATTTTGGATTGTTTTATTTTGCGTATGTTGTAACGAGGGAGGCGGAACCCCTAGGGGTGAGTGGAAATCGTATCTTTTCTTTTTTATAGTTGGGGATCTACCTCCCCACCCTTTTGTAACATTTTCCCGAATTAACACGTAGGGAGCCTACAACGCTCATTCCCAATATATATATATATATATATATATATATATATATATATATATATATATATATATATATATATATATAATATTTTTATATTTTAAATATTTTAAGTATAGTATATTATTTTAAAATATAATTTAATTACAAAAAAATTGAAAAGTTAAAAAAAATTATAAATAAATATATATATATATATATATATATATATATAAGGAAAACCCGAAGGAAATTTTATTTATCTTAAAAAAAGATACCCAAAGGCAATTTTATTTATCTTAAAAAAAAGATACAAAAGGGAGAGTTTGTGCAGCGCACACATAGTAGTTCACATGACTCCAAAAACCACAAAAAGATTTGGTACACAAAAAAAATTTTTTAACGATATTCATGTGTAACCAAACCACCCCAAGCAACCTCAGTAGGAATCCATCAGCTCTAAAGAGTTATTATAAGACATCAACCATTAAAAAAATCAGCACGGTCCAGCCATCGTCACGTCCAATGGAAGAAAGGCTAGCGACCATCGCTCCTGTGTGGTCAATAATCTGTCATCCATCCGTCAAAACCATCACAAGGGTCTCCAACCATATGTGCACGAGGAAGTTTGCCAGGAGAAATCACAGCAGTATTCCGCCAACATAAACACAGAAATACAATAAGTCAGAAGATGAACTCGTAACAATAATAAGCTAACCACCAATACAATAATCACAGATATGCGCCAAAGCTTCACATAATTAAATAATTAAAGAGCTGCTGAAAAGATGGAAATAAATGGCCAAAATATCTAGTGCTAATGTCGGTTGGGACAAGGTAAGCAAAAATCTCCGCGCAGATATAATATACGAGTGAAAGCTAAATGCATTTAATGTATATATATATATATATATATATATATATATATATATATATATATATATATATATTTATTTATATATATATATTTCATTATATGTAAAAAATGTAATGATTGAAGTGGCAATAAACTCTGTCAAGCGAAGGGAAGCCAATATAAAACATAACAGATAAAGCAAAATTATCCCAGTGCCAGGACGAATGGGCTAATACGAGACGATTTAAATGGAGAATCAGTAATACAAATCAACCATATATACGTAGATATGTGTGATCAGAAATACATATATATATATATATATATATATATATATATATATATATATATATATATATATATATATATATATTAAAGAAAAGTATTGAAACATTAAGTCTATTGAGCATTACATAAACCAGATTTCATAAGTGAATCATCAGCACATAACAATCTATTTATATTTGGAAAACAGGAGCAATGACACATTATAAAGTAAATCTGGAGCATAAAAGGATCAAGCCATCCCTGTGTAGATATATATATATATATATATATATATATATATATATATATATATATATATATATATATATATATATATATGCCTCTAACATGTAATCCCAGTCATAATGGAATTTCTGCATCTTGCCGCAAACCCCAAGCAAAAAGAAAATTCTGCACCTTGCATCTTGCCGCAAACCCCCACTATAAGATAGTATTGCCGCAAATATAAATGCCTAATTTATATAATATTATTTTTTTATTTAAATATTTTAAGTATAGTATATTATTTATAAATATAATTTAATTATAAAAATATTTAATAATTAAATAAATTTTTTATATATATATATATATATAAAATTATTTTTTCATTTTAGATAATTTAAGTATAGTATATTATTTATAAATATAATTTAATTATAAAAATATTTAATAGTTAAATAAAATATATATATATATATATATATATATATATATATATAAATTTATATAATATTTTTTTATTCTTAAATATTTTAGGTATAGTATATTATTTTTAAATATAATTTATTTATAAAATTATTTAATAGTGAAAAAAATTATATATATATATATATATATATATATATATATATATATATATATAAATTTATATTATATTATTTTTTTATTTAAAATGTTTTTGAGATGGTATATTATTTATAAATATAATTTAATTATAAAATATTTAATAATTAAATAAATTATAAATAAAAATATATATATATATATAGTTATATATATATATATATATATATATATATATATATATATATATATATATATTATTTTTTTATTTTAAATGTTTAAAGTATAGTATATTATTTATAAATATAATTTAATTATAAAATTATTTAATAATTAAATATATTATAAATATATATATATATATATATATGTATTTATATATATTTAATATTATTTTTTATTTTAAATATTTTATGTATAGTATATTATTTATAAATATAATTTAATTATAAAAATATTTAATAGTTAAATAAATTTTAAATAAATAAATATATATGTGTGTATATAAATATACATATATATATATATATATATATATATATATATATAAATTATATAATTTTTTTAAAAATATTTTAAGTATAGTATATTATTTATAAATATTATTTAATTATTAAAGTATTTAAATGGGCATGTCGGTAGAGTGGTAGAAGATTTCAGAAGTATTCATGGTGGCAACGGTTTTGGAGCGATTAATGAAGAAGGTAGAGTGATTTTAGATTTTGCTTTAGCATATGATCTGATTTTTACTAATACTTTATTCAAGAAAAGAGATGAGCATTTTATTACTTATAAGAGTGGATCTAATAAAACACAAATTGATTATTTTCTTATGAGAAGAAGAGATCGTCGAGATTGTAAGGATTGTAAGGTCATTCCAAGTGAAGAATTAAGTACCCAACATCGATTATTAGTTCTAGATATTAAGATGAAGAGTTGTAAAATAAAGAATACTAGGATTCAACATCGTAGAATTAGATGGGGGCACCTAAAAGATAAAATTAAAATTATTTTTATGAGTAAAATTCAAGATTTAAACATTTGGGATGTTCATGAAGACGCAAATGTTATGTGGGAAAAAGTAACTAATAATATTAAACAAGTGGCAAAAGATGTCCCTGGAGAATCAAAAGAAAAAGAGTCTATAAATAAAAATAGTTGGTGGTGGAATAATAATGTGCAAGAAAATTTAAAATATAAGAAGTTATGTTACAAAAATTGGTTTAAATGTAAAAGCATAGAGAACTAGGAAAAATATAAAATGGCTCGCAGGGAGTCTAAAAGAATAATCGGTAACGCTAAAAAATCTGCTTTTAGTGATCTTTTTGACAAATTAAATGCTAAGGAGGGTGAAAGATATATGTATAAACTAGCCAAACAAAGAGAAAAGAAAAGTAAAGTTTTAACTCAAATAAAGTGTATTAAAGATGAAAATCAAAAAGTGTTTTTCTTAGAAAATGATATTCAACATAGGTGGGTGAGTTATTTTGATAAACTTTTTAATGAAGATTATGAAAATATGATCGACCTTAGTGATCTTGATATCATTAATAATAATAAAACATTTCATTTTCACCGTCGCATTAGTAAAATAGAAGTTGAGGAGGCTTTAAAGAAAACCAAGGGTGGAAAATCTGTGGGACCTGAAGATATCCCAATTGAAGTGTGAAAATGTTTAGGTGTTTTGGGGGTTTAATGGCTTACTAAACTTTTTTATATTATTTTAAAAACTAAAAAGATGCTTGAGGAGTGGAGGAAGAGTATTTTGGTCCCCATTTTTAAGAATAAAGGGGATGCACAAGAGTGTGCAAATTATAGAGGAATTAAATTGATGTGTCGTACTTTAAAATTATGGGAGAGGGTAATTGAACATAGGTTAAGACGTATCACCAAGGTGTCTCATAATCAATTTGGATTTATGTCGGGCATGTCTACTATGGAAGCTATACATTTATTGAGAGGTTTGATGGAGAAGTACAGAGATAATAAAGAGGATCTACATTTAATTTTTATTGATTTAGAAAAAGCCTATGATAAGGTTCCTAGAGATGTTCTTTGGAGATTCCTTGAGAAGAAAGGTATTGATATGACTTATATTCTAGTCATTAAAGATATGTATACTAGAGCTGTTACATGTGTTCGAACTGAAGGAGGATTGACCAAATATTTTACTATTTCTGTTGATTTACATCAGGGATTAGCTTTAAATCCATATCTTTTTGCTTTATTTATGGTTGGTCTTACTGGACATTTACAAGAGCATGTACCTTGGTGTATGCTTTTTGCTGATGATATCCTCCTCGTGGATAAGACGAGACAAAAAGCCCAGGAAAAACTTGAATTATGGAGGTATACATTGGA
>CM040434.1:75578194-75620694 GCA_022702705.1 Papilionanthe hookeriana x Papilionanthe teres | reverse complement strand
ATATATATATATATACGGAAATAAACATATATATATAATATAATTTCATTAATATAAATATTTTAACTAAAGTATAATATTTATAAATATAATTTAATTTAAAAAAAAAGACTCGATAATTAAATAAATTAAAAATAAATATATATAAATGTATATATATATATATATATATATATATATATATATATATATACATACATACATATATATATATATATATATATATATATATATATATATATATATATATATACATTTAATATATAATAAAATTTATTTAATGTTATTTTTTTATTTTAAATATTTTAACTATAATATATTATTATTAAACATAATTTTATTTTAAATTATTTAATAGTTAAAATGATAAATATATATATATTTATATATATATATATATATATATATATATATATATATATAATTTATTTATATATATTGATTTACTTATTTAATAGTATTTTTTAATTTAATTATTTTTTTATTTTAAATATTTCAAGTATAGTATTTTATTTTAAATATAATTTATTTTTTATTTTTATTTTTGTCTTTAAAAAAATAATATAGTAAACATAAAATATTTAAAATAAAAAAATAATGTTATAAATAAAAAAAATAAAATATTTAAAATAATATTATTTTTTTTATTTTAGTATTTTAAGTATAGTATATTATTTATAAATATAATTTAATTATAAAAATATTTAAAAGTTAAGCAAAAATTATAAATAAGCATATATGAATTTATTTTTATTTTATTTTTAAATTTTAAATATTGTAGGTATAATATATTATTTATAAATATAATTTTATTATAAAAATATTTAATAATTAAATAAATAATATGTATATATATATATATATATAGGTATGTATAAATATCTGGTATATATATATAAATATAATTTTTTTAAAATGTTTTAAGTATATATATATATAAATATTATTTTTGTTTAAATATTTTAAGTAAAATTTATTATTTAGAAATATAATTTAATTATAAAAATTTCTGTAGTTAAATAAATTATTACTAAATGGATTTATATGTACATAAGTAAATAATATATTTATATATATATATATATATAATTATAAAATATTATTTTTATTTTAAATTTTTAAAAGTATAGTACATTATTTATAAATATAATTTAATTTTAAAAATATTTAATAGTTAAATAAATTATAAATAAATAAATAAATATATGTATTTATTTATATCTATATATATATATATATATATATATATATATATATATTAATATTTATTTATATATACTTATATATGTATGTATAAATTTATAATATTATTTTTTACTATTGTCAAAATGATCAATCTTTGACCCAGTAACTAACCCATTGACCCAATATATAAACTTTTAATCAAAAAGTCAATTTTGGTCAAAATGATCAATTTTTGACCCAACGACCAACACATTTACCCAGTAGGTCAATGTTTGACCAAAAGATTAATTTTGGACAATATCGTCAATTTTTGACCTAATGACCAATTATTAACTCGATGAGCCGATCTCGGACCAAAAATCGACTTTGGTCGAAACGATTATCCTTGACCCGATGACCGACCCATTGACTAGTGGGTCGACTTTTGACAAAAAGTCAACTTTGGTCAAAATGGACAACTCCTGATCTAATGACCACCCAATTGACCCGATGGGTTAACTTTTGACAAAAAATTCGATTTTGGTCGAAATAGTCGATTTTTGACCGAATGACCGAATAATTGATCCGAGTGAGCGATCTCCGAACAAAAGTCAACTTTGATCAAATTGTTCGATCTTTAACCTAATAATAAACCCATTGACCCGATAGGTGAACTTTTGACCAAAAAGTCGACTTTAGTTAAAATGGTCGATTTCAGATCCGATGACCGACCCATTGACCCGATAGGTTAACTTTTGACCAAAAAGTCAACTTTGGTTAAAATGGTTATACATTGACCCAATAACCAACTCATTGACCCAATATGTCAATTTTTGACCAAAAAGTCAATTTTGGTCAAAATAGTCGAATTTTAACCTAATGACCCCCCATTAACCAAATAAGTCAACTTCTGACCAAAAAGTCAACTTTAGTCAAAATGGTCGATTTTTGACCTGATGACTAACTAAGTAGCCAAATTGGTTGAATTTTGACAAAAGTCGACTTTTTGGTCAAAATAGACAATTTTTACTAATGATCAATTATTAACCCGATAAGTAAATCTTTGACCAAAAAGTCGACTTTAGTCATAATTGTCGATCCTTGACCCAATAACCGAACTATCGATCCGATAGACTGAGCTTTTGACTAAAAAGTCAATTTTGGTCAAAACGATAAATTTCGACATAATTACCGATTATTGACTCATTAGGTCGACTTTTGAAAAAAAAGTCAATTTTCGACCTAATGACCACCTCGTTGACCCAAAAGGTCGACTTTTGACCAAAAGTCAAATTTGGTCAAAATGGTCGATTTCGACACGATGACCTAAATGTCGACTTTGGTGAAAATGTTGAATCCTTCATCCGATGACCAACCGATTGACCAAATTCTGCTAACATTTTACTAAAAAGTCGACTTTGGCCAAAATGGTTAATCCTTGACCCGATGACCAACCTATTGACCCAATAGGTTAACTTTTGACAAATTGATGATTTTGCTCAAAATTGTCGATTTTTGACTTCTTGACGCCTTCATCGACCTAAATAGGTCAAATTTTGACCAAAAGACAACTTTGGTCGAAATAGTCGATCCTTAACCCGATGACCGACTCATTGACCCAATAGGTCGACTTTTGATTAAACGGTCGATTTTGATTAAAATAGATCGATTTTTGACTTAATGACCAATTTTTGACCCAGTAAACCAATCTTTAACCAAAAAGTCAACTTTGGTCAAGATGATTAATTTTTGACTTAATGCTTAACCCATTGACTAAATAGGTCAACTTTTGACCAAAAAGTCAACTTTGGTCAAAATGGTCAATCCTTGACCCAATGACCAACCCATTGGCCTAATAGGTCAACATTTGACCAAAAAGTCAATTTTGGTCAAAATAAACAATTTTTGAATTAATGACCAAATAAGTCGATCTCCGACCAAATAGTTAACTTTGATTAAAATGGTCGATCCTTGAGCCAATGACAAACCCATTGACCGAATAGATCGACTTTTGACCAAAAAGCCGATTTTGGTCAAAATAGTCGATTTTTTAATTAATGACCGATTATTGACCCAATAAGTTAATCTCTAACCACAAAGTGAACTTTGGTCAAAATGGTCGATCCTTGACCCAATGATAAACTCATTGACCCAATATTTTTATTTATAATTTATTTAATTATTAAATATTTTTATAATTAAATTATATTTATAAATAATATACTATACTTAAACATTTAAATTAAAAAAATAATATTATATATATATATATATATATATATATATATGTATATATATATTTATTTATATATACATATATTTATATTTTATTTATAATTTATTTAACTATTAAATATTTTTATATCTAAATTATATTTATAAATAATATACTTGTACTTAAAATATTTAAAATAAAAAAATAATATTATATAAATTTATATATATATATATATATATATATATATATACATACCATTTTAACCAGAAGTTGACTTTTTGGTCAAAAGTTGACCTATTGGGTTAATGGGTGGTCATTAGGTTAAAAATTGACTATTTTGACGAAAATTGACTTTTTGGTTAAAGGTTGTCCTGTTGGGTCAATGTGTTTGTCATCTGGTGAACGATTGATTATTTTGACAAAAATTAACTTTTTGGTCAGAGATTGACTTATTTGGTCATTAATTGGTCATTAGGTAAAAAATTTACTATTTTGACCAATATTGAATTTTTGGTCAAAAGTTAATCCATTGGGTAAACGGGGAGGTCATTGGGTCAGAAATTGACCATTTTTACCAAAGTTGACTTTTTGGTCGAAAGTTGACATATTTGGCGATGTGTTGGTAATTGGATCGAAGTTGACCATTTTTACCAAAGATGATTTTTTGGTCAAAAGATGACCTATTGGGTCAATGGGTTGGTCATTGGGTCAAAAATTGTCCATTTTGGCCAAAGTTGACTTTTTGGTCAAAAGTTGACATATGGGTCAGTGGGTGTTCAATTGGTCAAAAATTGACTGTTTTGACCAAAATTGGCTTTTTGGTCAAAAGTTGACCTATTGGGTTTATCGGTTTGTCATTGGATCAAGGATTGACCATTTTGACTAAAGTTGACTATTTGGTCAGAGATAGACTTATTGGGTCAATAATTGGTCATTAATTCAAATTTTTTTTATTTTGACCGAAATTAAGTTTTTGGTCAAATGTTGACATATTAGGCCAATAGGTTGGTCATTGGGTCAAGGATTGATCATTTTGACCAAAGTTGACTTTTTGGTCAAAAGATGTCTGATTAGGTCAATGGGTTGGGCATTAGGTCAAAGCTTAACCATCATGACCAAAGTTGACTTTTTGGTTCGAGATTGGTTTACTGGGTAAAAAATTGGTCATTAGGTTAAAAATTGACTATTTTAATCAAAATTGACTTTTTGGTCAAAGTTGACATATTGGGTCAATGGGTTGGTCATTTGGTTAAGGATTGACAATTTTGACCAAAGTTTTCGTTTGGTTAAAATTTGACCTATTTAGGTCAATGAGGCGGTCAATAGATCAAAAATTGACAATTTTGAGCAAAATTGACAATTTTGAGCAAAATTGACTTTTTTGTCAAAAGTTGACCTATTTAGTCAATAGGTTGGTCATTGGGTCGAGGATTAACTATTTTGGCCAAAGTTGACTTTTTAGTTAAAAGTTAACAAATTGGGTCAATGGGTTGGTCATTAGATGAAGGATTGACCATTTTCACCAAAGTTGACATTTAGGTCATTGTGTCAGAAATTGATCACTTTGATCCAATTGGACTTTTTGGTCAAAAGTTGACCTTTTGGGTCAATGAGGTGGTCATTAGGTCAAAAATTGCCAATTTTGACCAAAATTGGCTTTTTTGTTTAAAAGTTAACCTAATGGCCAAATAATTGGCAATTATGCAAAAAATTTACTATTTTGACTAAAATTGACTTTTTGGACAAAAGTCGATCTATTGGGTCGGTGGGTTGGTTATTGGGTCAAGGATTTACCATTTTGACCAAAGTTATCTTTTTGCTCAAAGGTTGATATGTTGGGTCAATGGGTTTGTCATTGGGTAAAGGATTGATAATTATGACCAAAGTTGACTTTTTGGTCAGAGATTTACTTATTGGCTTAATAATTGGTCATTAGGTCAAAATTTGTCTATTTTAACCTAAAAAGTTAACTTTTCGGTCAAAATTTAACCAATTTAGTCAATGGGTTGATCATTGGGTCAAAAATTGACCATTTTGACCAAAGTTGACTTTTTAGTCAAAAGTTGACCTATTTTGGTCAATGGGTGGTCATGAGGTCAAAAATTGACTATTTTGACCAAAATTGACTTTTTGGTCAAAATTTAACTTATTGGGCAATGGGTTTGTCATTGGGTCAATCATTGACCATTTTGTCCAAAATTGACTTTTTGGTCAGAGATTGATTATTGGGTCAATAATTAGTCATTAATTCAAAAAATTGACTATTTTGGTCATTAGGTCAAAAATTAATTATTTTGACCAAAATTAAATTTTTGGTTAAAAGTTGAGCCATTGGGTCAACGGGGAGGTCATTATGTCAGAAGTTGACCATTTTGACTAAAATTAATTTTTTTGGTCAAAAGTTGACTTATTGGGTCAATTGGAGGTCATTCAGTCAAAAATTGACTATTTGACCAAAATTGACTATTTGGTCAAAAGTTGACTTATTAGGTCAATGGGTTTGTCATTGGGTTAAGGATTGAATATTTTGACCAAAGTTGACTTTTTGGTTAGAGATTAACTTATTGAGTGAATAATGGCATTAGATCAAAAATTAACTATTTTGACCAAAATTTACTTTTCGATCAAAAACCGACCTATTGGGTCAATGGGTTGGTCTTTGGGTCAAAGGAGTGGTCATTGGGTCAGAAATTGGCCATTTTGACCAAGTATTACTTTTTGGTGAAAAGTTGACCTATTTTGACCAAAATTGAATTTTTGGTTAAAAGTTAACCTATTGGGTCAACGGGGTGGTCATTGGGTCAGATATTGATGATTTTGACCAAAGTTAACTTTTGGTCAAAAGTTGACCTATTTGGTCAATGAGTTGGTAATTGGGTCAAGAATTGACCATTTTGACCAAAGATGACTTTTTGATCAAAAAGTTGATCTATTAGGTCAGTGGGTTGGTCATTGTGTAAAAAATTGACCATTTTGACCAAAGTTGACTTTTTGTTCAAAAGTTAACCTATTGGGTCAAAGGGTGGACATTAGGTCAAAAAATACTATTTTGACCAAAATTAACTTTTTAGTCAAAATTTGACCTATTTGGTGAATGAATTTGTCAATGGGTCAAGGATTGACCATTTTGACCAAAGTTGACCTTTTTGCCAGAGATTGATTTATTGGGTTAATAATTGGTCATTAATTCAAAAATTGACAATTTTGACCAAAATTGACTTTTTGGTCAAAAGTTGACTGTCGTGCTAATGGTTTGGGCATTAGGTCATGGATTGATCATTTATATTTAATAGTTAAGTAAATTATATATATATATATATATATATATATATATATATATATATATTGATATCGTTGTGAGCCATCCAAATAAACCAACACAGAATAAAGGGATAAATTTGGTAAAAATGTACTTGCCGCCGCTCCGGGTTACAAATTATAGAGGTAGTGGTCAGATTATGACCCGGGGTCAGACACGTGCCAAACCAAATCCCCCCTTTCCACCAAATTTGCAAAGCACAAGCACAAGTAAAGAAAATGTGATCGAAAGATTCCTCCGCTTGCTGACAAAAAACACACCTCGATGCGAGCCTTAAACCTTTAAGCTTGAGGATATCGTCACAGGGAAAAAGATGGTGGAAAATCCTCCATGCTAAAAACGATATAGATGGGGTAAGAGCAGAAGACCAAATACCCCTACACCACCGTGTATCCTGAAAAATGATGCAAATAGAGATAAACAGATTTAGAAATAGAGACGTTAGGACGGATCTTGACAATTGGGGAGTCAGGCTTTCGAGGATCAATATGAATGGTAGAGATGTAAATAGTCATATCCACCCCACCAAATTATGTAAAAGAGGCATTTTCCAGTGGCCATCGATCCACGTGTACGATATGACCAAATTATCATTGACATGCTCCCCTGTTGCAAAGAGATCTGAGCCCAAGAATCATGCCAAAAGGAAATATTAAGCAACCTAAATCCCAAAAAAAGAGATCCTTAGTCCAATCCCGAATACGAAGAAGTCTCTTCCATAAAATAGAATCACCCTTCTTCGAAATAGCAAGCGCGGGATGAGAGGTCTTACAATACTTTCCATGCATAAAAGAGGCCCACAAGGACTTCCCCAGGCGAAAATTCAGCCAATGCTTAAACAGGCTAATGTCGGCAATGTGCTGAAGCTCCTTAAAACCCAGTCCACCCCCACTAATAGGTTTACATAGCTTCTTCCAAGAACACCACTTCCTCCCAAAGAAAAGCACCGACCCATAAAAATTTATTAAGACATTTTTCTAAGACGATTTGGGTGCTCTTCTTAATTTGAAGTACTTGTAACTCGTATATTGACATGCTCAGGATGATACTTCTAATCAAGGTAATGCGGCCACCAAAGGACAAAAAGTTGTTCCTCCAATCATTAATCCTATTTTTAATCTTCTCCACCACCTCATCAAATTATAAGGCGTCACTTCCACCGGTGTTGCAAAAACTAGCACGAAAATGTGCAACATGCTGTCGAGGATTTCCGGTACCATCAAAAGTCTTGAACAGAGGTGGTATGAAGCCTTTTGGGTATTGTACTGCATCAAATTCTTTGGGGTAAGGTCTACCCGTCTGAATAGATGCTCCGCTCTTAGAGTGTGCTAAGGCTTCTCGCACCTGCTGTTCTACCATGTTCTTGATGTCCTTCTCTGTAATCATATTCTGAGTAGAGTCTTTCTTCGGCTGATCGTCTCCGTTAATGGATGTAATCTCTTTTCTTCCGTATGTAATATGAATAACTTCTGAAGGCGTTTCTCTTTGGGGTTGAGCCTGAGTCTGAAGAGTGGCTAGGGCTGCTGCCATCTCTTCCATCTTTTTCGTCATTTGAGAGATTGTATCATCTTTTTCTCGAATTTGTGCTCTTAATGCTTCCAGTTAATCTCTCTCCGTAGCTACCGGGGCACCTTGCGAAGCTGACGATGCTCGTGTCTCAACCATGTTGATCTCGACATATTCGTCATCCATAAACTCCGACAAGCCAACTTCATCTCCAAACTTTTCTTCTCTTTCTCTTGCTAATCGTTGAATGTCGGTTCTTAGCTTTTCCATAGCGTCTTCCAATTGTCTTTTTCGTGCGGTTTCACAGTTATCATGCGATGACCGTTGGGTTTCCTTATTGGGAGTCCCCTTCATCGCAGTGGTGCTCTCTTCAGACTCGAGTCTCCTGACGAGACTTTCCTTTTCAGGTCATTGTTTCGGTCTTAATTGGCCAGTAGTAGGACGTCATACCATCCTTCTAGCAGCAGAAGGCCTAGGACCGGATGGTCTGTCGGCTGAATGCTGGAATGTCGTATCGTCCTTGATCTGTAAACCTGAAACAACAACAGGTGGACTAGCCTTCGTCTTCTTATTAGGCTTTTCTGTGGCGATAACGGGTTCTACTCAAGGCCCAAGACGGGACTTGGCTGACACCCGCCCTATTCTTCTTAAGATCTCTGATACATGACATTTCTCTTTCTTTGCTAACTTCTCTATCATAGTCTGTAGTCGGGCAAATGGTGTAATCCTAGCCCTTTTCTTTCGGCTGTCGCTATAGTATGCGGGTCGAGGTAATGCAGAAGCAATCTTGCGGACATTTTCCTCGTCAGCTGCGGCGGAGAAGGGATGGAATCTACTTCCTTCCAAAAGCGGTGTATACTCAGGCAATGGTATGTACTCAGGTAGTGGTGTGTACTCAGGGATTTCTTCTAAGAAAGCGACTTCAACAGCCCTAGCCTT
This sequence comes from Papilionanthe hookeriana x Papilionanthe teres, assembly GCA_022702705.1. Classification (NCBI taxonomy): domain Eukaryota; kingdom Viridiplantae; phylum Streptophyta; class Magnoliopsida; order Asparagales; family Orchidaceae; genus Papilionanthe; species Papilionanthe hookeriana x Papilionanthe teres. Next base: position 75,611,548 of record CM040434.1, on the reverse strand, counting down.
TCTGGCAATCTTCCTACCTCTATTTCTTCTCTGAGTCCGTGTTAGGGGTGGAACCCTTGAGCTGGACCCAATTTCAAAAACAGAAGGTCTTGCACGGAAATCTGTACCCTCCACGGTAACATGCTCGTTACAAATTTGAGCTTCCTTCCCCTTCAGTTTGGCGGAAGCCGGGGTAGGTGCAGAGACGACTAGACCAGTGGGGGTAGAGATAACAGTCCTCCTATGGACAGTAGTATTCTTCTCAGCTGGAACCCTTTGCAGGGGAGGGAACTCTTGAGTTGACTTAAGGTTGAACTCGATCAAAGGTCTTTAAGTTTAAGGCACTTTGTACCGTAAGTGTGAAAAGGGTGACGTCGGTGATCTTGACATCCGTGTTACCCGATCCTTGTCCAAAACGGATGATCCCATTGTCGGGCGAGCTCATCCTTGTAACGACGAAGTCCGGTCCATTGGTGAAGGAGAAAATCGGCTTTGGGGCAGACATTTTCTGCAAGGTAGATTCTGATTGTCAGTCCCAAGTTATGCTTCTTCTCATCAGGACGAAAAGAAAAGAATTGAAAAGAGTCTGAACACATTTTTGTACATGTATTTATAAAAAGGAGTTATTTGTTAAAAGAGTCATTCATTAGAGGGTTTGTTTATTAGGAATAGAATGTTCAAAGATGTAGAGAAGGTAAGGAATCCGATTCAGAATTGGAAAGGAAGAGAAAGTCTTATGCAAGACTTCTCGACTCGAAGGACCGCTCCTAAACTAACACTTATTGGGGGTCCACCCCACCTCAAAAAAGAGGTAAAAGGATCTCGGAACCTCTCCGTTTAGGGGTGTCTAAACAGTGGCTCCTAAATCCAAGAGAAGTTGGCTATACTCGTTCAAGACAGAACTGAACGGTGTATTCCAACGGAAGAATGGTAGTTTGGTCCACTAGGGGCATGGGCTCACTACCGATTTATAAAAGCAAATCCGTCTGATCAAAATGGAGAGAGGAACTATCCCAGCAGAGTCGCCAGAAGTTGTCGGCATATTTTTAGGTTGTGTGTTGTATTTTTGAAAAGAGGTCGCCTACAGAAATTGTCGGTGAATTTTAGATTTTAAATTTAATTTAAATATGTATATATGGTTTAGAAAGTAGTATTTGATTTTGAAAATAATTTTAAGATATGAAATCAAACAGATCTCACATCCTAAATAGTTTATATAAACGAGCACCGCATCACAAACCGTGTATCTATCCCAAAGAATAAACACACTGCTTGATGATGGGGCTCGGTTAAATAAACTAGGAGATTTGTGACATTTGTTTGGTCTACGAACCAATTTTATAAGCCGACAAATTCCCCTGCTTAATATAAATGAATTAAACAGGGTTTATATTACCTGGGTTCTTAAAGTTCCCTATAAGGGCAAGCCACTATAGTTAATTACATCTTAAATGAAGTGAATCATTTAAGAAAACTCTCGATAATGATCGGTGGTTCTGCTCTCGAGAATTTCAAAGTTTAAGGTTTTCAAAGGATTGGATTTTTGAAATTTCAAAGGGATTAGCTCAAATTTGGAACATTTATTTTCGGGAGGATCCAAAGGAAGAGAAGTAGGAGAAGCTGAGGATCCAAGAAGAATCTTGGCAACTTCCCAAACTATCCTATTGTTTGGCTTAGATTTGGGAATTTACTTAATGTTTCAATCTTGCTAATTTTAATTAATTAGGACTTATATTTGCATGACATGATCATACCAATAGCCTTAAAGATGTGAGGGTTTATGTCATACCAAACGACTACCTCGGAGTCCTAAGACCGGTTAAGGCTTAATTTACATGACATGATCATGCAAATGCCTAACAAAAGGGTTGAGGATTTATGTTGCACTAGGCAAACTACCTTGAAATCCTACGGTTTGGTTGTTTAATTCTAGGAATGTTTAGGTGATGTAGAGTTGTTTTGCTGACGAATATGGTCGTGCTGCCAACCGTGCTCCAAGCTCCTTATTATTGCAGAGGTTTAGTTTTAGAAGTCATAAATCAAGAGATGAGAGAAGTGTTTTGGTTTAGAGAAAACCTTAAAATCCAAGTGTCTTTAGTGTTTTAATTAAAACAAATCTTAAAGTTGATTAAACAGAACTGATTAAGATCCCACGGTTCCGTCATCCCTGCACTGTTATTTTCATTGAATTCACTTAGTCCAGATGAATTTGCTAAACTCAACTGAATGAGTCCACACTTTCATTTAGACCGTGGGAAATCTCGTTAACAACACGTGAGTTACATCATCCGAGGTATTCACGATCATTCAATGAGACGTTTTAATTTAGTTGTGATTGTAGTTTTGTTGTTCTGTTTGTGATTAAATTTTGAGTTGTTTTATATTTTGAAATGTTGTGGCGGTGAATTTTATCTTGCAATGACTTTTAATTTAGTTTTGGTTTTAGTTTAGGGACTATCCTAAAGGTTTTGGTTTTCATGCAACAGTCTTGTTTATCATGCAAGAAAAAGTAAAGTACATTGCATGTAAGTAAATTGCAATAAAATAAAAGCGTACCTGGAGGGTCTTCCCGTCATCCCAAGCTGCACTTGAAACACATGTTAAGGCATTTGAATATTTTGCAAGAAATACCTAGGTAAAGCTAAGGGAAAGGGTTTTGGTTGTCTACCAAGTTCCTAATCCTATAACTAGTCATCTCCTATGACGTCTAGGTTCTTGGTTTGGTTTAAGGATGATTTTCTTCATTAAAGAACAACTAGATTCAATTGTTCTTCTAAAACATCCCATTATATTAGGAAGTTCTTAGGACGAGTCCTAAACATCTTTTCAATATTTCTGGGATTGTTTTGAGTCCAAGTAAATTTAGTTGCACAGGTGAATTAATCATCCAGGGGTTTAAGTTTTGTTCCTTGCTCAGTGAACTAGGACATTTGAATATCCTATAAGTGAAGTAACACTTCACTTGATACTTTATTTAAGAGTTTTAATAATAAGAGCTTTAAAAGGGCAAATCAACTTATTAAGTATTTTAATGATTTAAACATAATGGTTTAATTATAATTTTGGCTTAATTATAAAAAATTAGTTTAAGTTTGGAATAGTGTTCAAGTCCTTTATGTTTTAAGTTTACTTTAAGTGTTTGGTTTAACTCTTAATGATTTCATTTAAGTCGTGTTGTTAAATGATTTTAATTCAATTTAATTTAAGTTTAATTTAATTTAATTTAATTTAATTTGATTTAATTTAATTTTTTAATTTAATTTAATTTTAAATTTTAATTTAATTTAATTTTAATTCAACTTAATTTGATTTAATTTATTTTGATTTAATTTTAATTTTTTATCTTAATATATTAAATATGATTTAATTTAATTGTTAAGGTGGTAACTTGATTTAGATTTTGATTTAATTTAATCTCAACATCTTAAATTTAATTTAATTTAATTTAACATTTTAAATTTTAAGTTAGGATTCTCCTTTTAGTTAAGAATTAAATATTACTGAAGTGATTAATTTAGGGATTCATAAATTAAAGAATAAATATCCTCTTAATAATATCCCTACTTTAATAATTCCAATTTCTATTGTTCTTTCAAAATTTCAATTAATTAATTAATTAAAGTTTTATTTTAATTATATTTAAAATGGTTAGTGGGTTTCTACCCTCAATCATTTAAGTTTCAATCATCCAAAATCAGTTTAAAATCAAATATTTTACCCTCCCCTATTTGATTAATCCTAAAATTTTAATTAAGGGTTAAAATTTTTAATTACCCTTCTGCCCTTCAAGCTTAATAATTCTATAACTCACTAAACTAAGCTCAAATGAACTTCAAATTTTTATGTAACCTCACTCACATGCCAATTAAGATATTAGAGGAGAAAATGTGATTTTTCTGTATTTAATTTATTTATGTATTTATTTTCAATGGAAAATAGGGGTTTTCAAGGAAAATTCAATAACAAGACCAAGAAAATGTTTATGTCCTTAAGAAAATTATAGGATGTTTCTAATGACCAGAGGATCATTTGGGCCAATTTTATTATATTTTATTTATTAGAATTATTTTGAGTTTTGGAGTATTAATTAATTTAAAAAGGAAATAAAAGTTGAAAAATGAATTTTATATTTTTAAAAAATCTCTCTGACCTCAGGGAAATCAGAGAACTAAATTTTATATTTTTCTAATTTTTCTTTTATTTATTAGAATTATTTTAGTGGAAATGTTAAAGAAAATCATTTTTTTTAATTCAAAAATTGTTTTAAGCCCTTAAAATTCAATATCTTACCCTAGAGACTTAGGAAAAATATTTGGTTTGTTCCTAGGTGATTAGAATTCAAAATGTGACATTTTGGTGATTTTTAATATTTTTATGATTTTTATTATTTTTAAATTATTAAAAATATTAAAATAATGATAAAAATCAACTTTTTTAGAAAATTACAATTTTATTTTTCCTAAATTCCTCTTATATCAGAGAAGCCCCAAAACCATTTTTGTGAATTTTTGAAAAGTATTTTGTAAGTTATGAATTTTTAAAGTCTAATTTTGTTTTTGTGACTTAATTAATCCATTTGATGTGGCTAATCAAATCCAATTGACTTCAAATTTTTATTGGGGATTCTTCTGACCCAATAAAATAATGAAGAATTGTTTTCAAGTCAATTTGATATGTAGTTAACCCTAATTAATTAAAATTCAATTTTGGGTGTTAAGGCTAATTAGGGTTATTCCAAGTGAATTAATTCAAAATCTATTTTTCCTGGGGTCCTCTGATCCTAAGGAACTTCACCAAATTTTTCTAGATTTTATTTCTCAATATGCTAATTATTGGAATTAAAATACTCAAAACGATAACATACGATTGGAAAATCAATAACTCCTCACAGAGATGGCCTCTGACCTTGGAAAATTCAGGGAATGTTTCCAAGTTTAGAGGCTTCAAAAGCCCTATGGTCTCATGTCATGGTGAATTTTCTATGCAAATGGAGAATTAAAATATCACAGAGAGTAAATAAATCATTAAAAATAAAATACTTAATGAAATGACTTGATTTCTTTTCCACATTATTCTCCTCTATTCACTGAGCAAGAATGTATTTTTATTTTATTTTTAGGATTTTCCTACACAAAGTTATGAATTTTTAAAGTTTCTGGTATTTAATAAATTCAAAAAATACCTAATTATCTACTTAACCCAGTCAGCGCCAGCGCATCCTTAGTCTTCCCGAACGGCCACACGTCGTCTTCTGGTTCGGCGCCGCCTCCTGAGTCAGCTGCCATGGGACCCACGGTTCACGTACCATCTCCCGGTCCGACGCCATCTGAGCCATCCGTCCAATACACACGCGAATGGATGACATCCGTTCATCGTCCCCGATCGACTTCACCCGAGAGCCGTCCATCTTCCAGGCTTGATATCTCTCTATTCTTAACCGATTTCTACGTTCTTATACTCTATGGATTCTTCTTGAAGAGACGAACACATCCATACAGTTTATGTGGCATGAAATTAACCCAATCAAAATAGATAATGTTCAGAAGCTCGGGAAGAAGAGAGAGCTCATACCTTTGCTCAGAGAAGTGTGGCTTCGATCTGAGAGTTGTGTCACCTTTGATTGAGTCCAAGTAAGCTCCAGATGAAGTCTCTGGCCCTAGGGAATTTTCTAGACTTGAATTCGACCAGACCTGATTCCAAGGCTTGGAGGCTAGAGCAAATGGGTGGCCTGGAGAGGGGCTTCCACTGGGGAACTCCTCTTGATCTTGTGCAGGTGTGGGTGAGTTTAATTTGTGTTTGGTGGAGAATTGGAAAGTGTCCTGGTTTTGGGTGGAATTTAGGCTGAGAAATTGAGCTCTGTGGATAAAGATTAGGGCAAATTATCATTGGGGATCAATTGCTCTAAGTGTGGAGGATGGTCTGGAACAATTTTGGCAGAGTTTATGTATGGTTTGGTGCAACTTTTCTCTTGGTCGAGAGTGGGTGGGGTTTAAATAGGAGTGGCTGGAAGGCCTCCCAGGGGGGTTTGATGGCTTGGATCAGCTGCTTAGGTCAAGGGAAGAACGACCATGGCAGCGCGTTGGGCATAGGGCGGCTCGAGCAATGGAGAATTTCAATGTTAGGCTCACATGGAGCTCTCGGCCATGGGGTTTTCCGGCGGCTGTGGTGGTCGGCCGGCCAGGCATGGGTCACCCTCAAGATCAGGGGGGTCAGGGGTTGAATTTGGTGAAGTCAATTGGGGTTTGACATGTGTAAAGGGCTTGATTTAAGTGGAATGGGGAAAGAGTGTATTTTGTCTAAGTTTGGTCAAATACATGGATTGGGCTAGGTGCACCTCCCCAAGGCTAATTTAGGCTGAAGAGAAAGTCAATTGGATCAGCTTGATTAGTGGGGTCAAGTCACAATCCAAGTACAATTAGGCATAAGTATGGCTTAGGGGAATCATGGGAGTGGTTAATCACTTTAAAGGAATTTAGAAAGAGCCCCCTCCTTTTTCCCAAGATGGCATGGTGACATGGATGCAACTCACATGGCTTGCATGTGGCTTAAGGATGGCTTCATGGCTTGCCTATGGCTTGTACATAACTTGGCTCACTTGAATGAAAATGGATTTTGGCATTTTTGATGAATGTTTGAGAAGTTAGCATGAAGCTTGATTTATAATAACTTGATGTTTGATTGGAACTTTAAGGATGGTTTTAATTGAAGTCATGATGAAGAAGACTGTCATATGGGCCTTAGAATAAATTTTAGGCTTTTGAATTTGGTGGAAGTGGGCTTTTTTAAAAAGGTTTATGGAGATGGGATTTTAAGTTTAAAAACAAATTAGTAAGTGGAAATTTTGTAAAGTATTGGGCTAAAGAAATGTTGGGTTTAGTTTAGGGATGTGTCATGAGTGATTTGGAATCAATTTTAAGTGATTTGGAATTGAATTGGGTTGAATTTGGGTTTCTTTGGTAGAGGGACCAAGGTGGGTTAAATTGGGCTAACTTGGATCAAGGTTGGGCTAAGGTTGAAATTGGTATAAAATTAATGTTGGGAAAAGTTTATGGGAGTGTTACAAGGAGGTTTCAACTTTGATTGGGCTTTAGTTCTGGGATTTGGGCCCATTTGGGTTAGGTTTGGGTTTAGGTCAATTTTAGGGATTTTCGTTTTGGGTTTGTTTTAGGTCTAGTTTGGGTCCCAATTTTGGGCAAATCAAGTTAGTGTTTTGATTGTGGGGATGTTAGGGACAATTTAGAAAAGGTTTGGGGTCAATTGGGGTTGAGTAGGGTTGGTTTGGGCTAAGTTTAGGTCATGTGTCAAAATTGGGCTTTAAGCTTAAAATTGAAATTGGATTCAAATGTCAATCAAATTGGGCTTGGATGTGGTGTAGATTGATATTGGGGATATTGAATTGAAGTTTAGAATTGAATTGAACCAAAATTGGGGTCAATTGGAGTGGTTTGGTTTGACATTGGGTTCACTTTGGGTTAAAATGGGTCAAATTGGGGGTTTTGGTAAAAGTGGGGTAAATTGGCAAAATTGGCCCATGGTGTAGTTGAACAAAATGAAATTGGGAGTATTTGAGATTTTCTGAAATTTTCTGGGAATTGTTTGGAATTTTTGGAATTTTTGAATTTTTGGGTCAAGAGGGGCATTTTGGTAATTTGGAGGGTATTGGGGGTATTTTTGGAAATTTTGGTATTTTTGGTTGTAAATGATCAATTTGATTGGTGGGGAAATGTTCAAGGTTGATTTTGGAAAAGTTTTGGGTGATTTGGAAATTTTGGTGGTTTTGGGTAGTTCCAAGGGCTTTTAGTAGGTTTAGTGGGTGTAGGGCCCCGAGGGTCAATAATTAAAATTTTAAAAAAAAAATGAAGATTGATCAAATTTGAGTATAATGAAATCACTTTGGTTGAGCCATGAAGCCATATCAAGCCCATAAGAGCCATGAGAGGACTCATTTGAGGCATTCACTATGTTGTTCCTAACCCTCTTAGCCAAGGGCCTAGGGGTTAAGGTCCATCCATATGAATTACCAACATGAGTCAGAAAGTCAAGCTAGGCATGAATAGTTTTAGGATTTGGAATGTATGTGAAAGTGTAATGTGTGCAAGTCAACCCTCACCAGACCAGGCCACCCAGGGTAGTCCTAAGACTTGAGCATCCTATAGGAATTCATCTTTGTCTTCCCACACATTGGTCCCAACCTTCCGAGTGATTTGGAGGATGATGGCCATCTATGTAAGATTCCAAAGAGAACCAAGATTTGGTTTGAATTTCTAAATGGTGGGTTCCATTTCTAGTTCTCTAGGATAGTCAAGGAGAAGTCCTATGGCTAGACCTTAAGCACTAAGGAAAGAAAAGACCTCACCAAAAATGAGGTCAACAATATCCCTGCTAGCGTAGCATGTTTTACTTTCCTTAGTACATGCTTCAGTTAGCATAGCATGTTTTACCTGTTATAGCGCATATTCCTGTTAGCGTAGCATGCTTTACTTTCCTTTGTACTTGCTCCTGATTAGTGTAGCATGCTTACTGTTTACTGTAGCATATACCTGTTTTCCTGTTCTCTTTTACTACTGCTCCTGTCACTGTAGCATACACTCACGCTTGCAACAAAAAAGATGATAATAATAATAAGACAAGATAAAACGATTTGCATGTTCACTTTAACTTAAGATTTAAGTTTAAACTGTGATCTTGCCATGACGTGGAGCTTGGAGTGCGGTGGGCAGCACGACCATCGTCATCAACAAAACCAGTGTTGACATCAGCAAAACCTTTCTTAGAATTAAATAACAAACCATAGGACTTCGAGGTAGTCCACCTAGTGTGACATAAATCTTCACCTATTCTTTTAGGCCTTTGCACAACCTTGTTGTGCAATATAAGCCCTAACTCGCTTAGGATTCCGAGGTCGTCGTTCGATACGACGTAAATCCTCTTACCTTCCAGGTTATTTGCATAACCAGGTGATTATGTAAGTGTAAATCCTATAATTAATTGGCAGGATTGAAACTTAAATAAATTCATTTTTCAAAATTCAAAGCCTAACATTAGGATAGTCTGGGAAGTCACCGAAGTTCACTTCGGGTCTGTGACATCCCCTACTTCTCTTCCTTTGGACTTCTAAAATAAAATGTTCCAAATTTGAGCTAATCCCTTTTGAAATTCCAAAATCCAATCTTGGAAACCTAAACTTTGAAATTCTTGAGAGCAAAACCACTGATCATTATCGAGAGTTTTCTTAAGTAATTCCCGTCATTTAAGATGTAATTAACTATAGGGGCTTGCCCTTATAGGGAACTTTAAGAACCCAAGTAATATAAACCCTGCTTAATTTCTTTATATTAAGCGGGGAACTCGTCGGCCTATAAAATTGGTTCGTAAACCAAACGGATGTCACAAATCTTCTAGTTTATTTAACCGAGCCTCATCGTCAACAAGTGTGTCTATTCCTAGGGATAAATACGCGGTTTGTGGTGCGGTGCTCGTTTATATAAACTATTTGGGATGTGAGATCGGTTTGATTTCATATCTTAAAATTTTTTAATTTAAAATTTTTTTCAAAATCAAATACTACTTTCTAAATTATATATATATTTAAATTAAATTTAAAATTTAAAGTTCACCGACAATTTCTGTTAGGCGACCCCCTTTTTTAAAATACAACACTCAACCTAAAAATATTCCGACAACTTCTGGCGACTCCGCTAGGGACTAGTTCCTCTCTCCATTTTGATCAGATGGTTTTGCTTTCATAAATCGGTAGTGAGTCCATGCCCCTTGTGGACCAAACTACCATTCTTTCCGTTGGCATACCATGTTCATTTCTGTCTTGAACGGGTATAGTCAACTCCTTTTGGATTCCGGAGCCATTTGTTTAGACACCCTTAAACAGAGAGGTTCCGGAATCCTCCCACCTTCATAAAGAGGCGAGGTAGACCCCCAATAGGTGTGTTAGAATAGCAGGGATCTATTCATGTGATTTCAATGTGAATTCGACCTCCTCTAAATCTCGGACTGGGTCCGATACATCATTCCTCTTTAGGTTTGACTTGTTGTAAACATGTCAAACTGAAATTCCGTTCTAACAACCTTCCAATAAACTCTAAACAAAATAAAATTTTGTTAAATTTTCAATTCAAAATAAAATTCTCAAAACCCATCGAATACACAATAATAAAACAAAATGCAAAATTTTGAGATAAAAAAAATTCACATGAATAAATTTTAAAGGATGCCCAGTTTACAGGACAAGTGCGTTAACTTGAGTATTACCGTTGAAATTACAAGACAAAGGACGTCACTAACTTCTGCATGTTCTTCAAAAGACGATCTACACATCCATCGAAGGACCGTCCCATGACGAAGCTGCAAACAAGTTCAAATGCCATGGATTAACAATCAAAATGGATAGAAGGATAATAGGTAGTGGGTCCCGACCCTCCCACCACAAAACGGTTAAAAAAAAAACAACAACTCGACGATGGGTCGTGGCCCACCACAAAAAAAATATAAAAAAAATATAATGTGCTCAAGGACGTTAAAAGTTTAGCAGAAAGATAATCAAGAAGGGGTGAGACACGATGAAACTTCAGTATTTTAATAAGAATATGACTTCAGGAAAGAATGAAATTAGTGCCCTAATAACTGGGTCCTTCACTTTAAGGAATTCAGACTGAGTTGTAAGTAAATTTTCGAATGAAGCAGTGTGGTTGAAATACGAGTAGTTGATCCGGGATAACAAGGGTCTTTTAAATTTCTGCCATGTGACTGGGTCTAAACTTTTGGATGAGTTATAATATCCTAGGATTCATGTTAAGAAACATTTCAGATTTATTAATTAGGGGAGTTTCGACATTCAAAATCTTTAACAGAAATATGTCTTACCAGATACAGTAATTCTCAGAAAACAAAAGGAGAGAAAAAAAAAAGGAAAAAAAAGAGAAGTATTCCTGAGGAGAAGCTTGAGGTGAGCACAAAATCAAAAATTGGTGTCCCAATCTAGACATTCAAAATCTTTAACATGTGCTCCACTAGATATAGTAATCCTCAATAGAAAGGAGAAAAAAAAAGAAAAAGAAAAGGAAATAAAAAGGCTCCTTGAGAAGAAGCTTGAGGCAAGCATATAATCAAAAATTGATGTCTTAATCCTCCCCCGATTAATGAAACTTGAAAGACTACCTTAAGAAGTTTCCTCTGATATTATGCTTTGAAAAGAGTCAAGTGATTTTATGTCTTTTGGTCGGTCATTAATTGACTCAGAAATATCTTTGACCAATGAAAAATATTTCTATCATATGAGCATAAATTTTGAATCTACTTAGGCCCAGAAAGAAAGAATTGAATTAAAAGGGCCCAGTTAATAAAAATTAATAGAAATTCGAACCTGAAGTCATGTCTTCAGTGCCCTCAAATACTCATCCAATGTCAGATCAAAGAGCATCAACTGTACCTAGCAGATACAACTCTAACATCAATTCAAAGGGCGCTAGGGCAACATCGCTAAGGCAGCCTAGACAATCCTCCTAAATCAACGGTAAAGAGTGACGACTGTTATAGACAAAGCTACGAAGTTCCTGTCCCTTCACCTGTGGTGTCTGTAGAAATAACACATCTTTGTAGGTACTTGAAAGGATATAATTTCAAAAGTACCTCGCAGAATAGGTCATTTTCTACAAACGTCTTTGGTCAGTGGACGATACCTCAAGAAGTCTGAGCATCGTGATGTTTCAAAGACAGCCTCGTTCTACGAAGCAAAGATGCCGCACTTGCTTATGACTGGGTCCAAACCTTAACTAAAAATAAAAATAAAAAAAATAAAAATTTATGAAACATAAATGAATAAAATAAAACTTCCAAAAAAAAACCAACAATAAATCCCCCAGCGAATGACAACAAATAAATAAAAAAAAGAAAAAAAATGAAACTAAAAAAAATTGAATAAGATAACGAAACAAACCTTAAGTCAAAACGAAACTTTAAATCAAAATGAAATCCGAAATCAAATTGAAATCTAAATCAAAACAAACTTAAATCATCGAAACAAAAAAACAAGAATCTCAATATTAAAAATAAACCTCAAATCTGAATCTCCAATCTGTACTTTCAAATCCAATCTCAATTTGAATCTCAAATCAAATCCCGATCGAATTCAAATTCAAACTTCCAAATCTAAAATACAATCCCTTCAATTCTCTTCCTTATTTGAGATAGGAATAGTCGATTCCATTGACACGGAGCCACGAGTTTTTCGATTTGGTTCTGATGGCGAGGAATCGTTTCTAATCTAAACCAGTAATTTTTCGATCAACTCTTTTGAATGGGATATGTGACATCCTCATATTCCCTCCTAATCTGCTTCTTTCCACAAAAATCTTTTACAACTTTCATGAAATTCTCAAACACCAAAATTCTACACTTTGCAAATCAACACTACCAATCTTTGCAAATCAATCACGAAATCGAAAATCAAACTTTAAAGGTTGAGGATTTTACACCCGATACTGCATTGCTTTAGGATCTTTCCCTATTGCAATGGTTCAAATCAAAATCAATTTTAGAGGTTGAGGATTTTACATCCGATACCGCATTGCTTTAGGTTCTTTCCCTATCGCAATGGTTCAAATCAAAATCAAATTTTAGAGGTTAAGGATTTTACATCCGATACCGCATTGCTTCAGGTTCTTTCCCTATCGCAATGGTTCAAATCAAAAATCAATTTTAGAGGTTGAGAATTTTACATCCGATACCGCATTTCTTTAGGAGTTTTCCCTATCTCAATGGCTCAAATCAAAATCAAATTTTAGAGGTTGAGGATTTTACATCCGATATCGCATTGCTTTAGGATCTTTCCCTATCGCAATGGTTCAAATCAAAAATCAAATTTTAGAGGTTGAGGATTTTACATCCGATACCGCATTGCTTTAGGATCTTTCCCTATCGCAATGGTTCAAATCAAAAATCAAATTTTAGAGGTTGAGGATTTTACATTCGATACCGCATTGCTTTAGGTTCTTTCCCTATCGCAATGGTTCAAATCAAAAATCAATTTTAGAGGTTGAGGATTTTACATCCGATACCGCATTGCTTTAGATTCTTTCCCTATCACAATGGTTCAAATCAAAAATCAAATTTTAGAGGTTGAGGATTTTACATCCGATACCGCATTGCTTTAGGATCTTTCCCTATCGCAATGGTTCAAATCAAAAATCAAATTTTTGAGGTTGCTTATTTTACATCCGATACCGCATTGCTTTAGGTTCTTTCCCTATCGCAATGGTTCAAATCAAAATCAAATTTTAGATGTTGAGGATTTTACATCCAATACCGCATTGCTTTAGGTTCTTTCCCTATTGCAATGGTTCAAATCAAAATCAAATTTTAGAGGTTGAGGATTTTACATCCGATACTACATTGCTTTAAGTTCTTTCCCTATTACAATGGTTCAAATCAAATATCAAATTTTAGAGGTTGAGGATTTTACATACGATACCGCATTGCTTTAGGTTCTTTCCCTATTGCAATTGTTCAAATCAAATATCAAATTTTAGAGGTTGAGGATTTTACATCAGATACGACATTGCTTTAGGTTCTTTCCCTATTGCAATGGTTCAAATCAAATACCAAATTTTAGAGGTTGAGGTTTTTACATCCGATACCACATTGCTTTAGGTTCTTTCCCTATCGCAATGGTTCAAATTCAAAATTTCAAATTTCAGAGGTTGAAGATCCCAGCATCTGATACCGCATTGCTTTGCAATGGTTCCTGTTAAATTATAGAGGTTGAGAATCACAGCATCCGACACCGCATTGCTTTAAGATCCTTTTCTATCGCAATGGTTCATGTCAAAGTTCTCATCGTAGAACATCAATTCTCGAGGCTGGAGCTGAACTTCCAGTTCTCATTTCAATTCGGAGGCTGGAGCCGAGCTTCCATCTCTCATTCAAATTCGATCAATTCATCTTACCAAATTGAAACTTTTCTCGCAAACTTTCGCAGAATGGAATTATTTGAAAACCTCAAATTCAGATTCAAAATCAACATTTTCAACTTAAATGAAATCACACATAAACTAAACCAAAATTCCAAACTTCAAATTCAAACTAAAATTCCAAACTTCAAATTCAAACTAAAATTCCAAACTTCAAATTCAAACTAAAATTCCAAACTTCAAAGTCAAAACAAAATTTTAAACTTCAAATTTCAAACTCCAAATCTTCAACTCAAACCTTAAAATTTTCAATCTTAAGCTCTAAATCAAATCCGATTGTGTCCCCCTTTGTAATGTGGAATTTTAAATTCTTTTGCTTCATTTTGAAGGATTTCACATTTCATCCCCAGCGAGAGTCCGGTATTCTTCCATAGTGAAAATCCACCAGATACTCCCAGCGGAAACTTTCTTCGCTCCCTCCGTTTATTCTGAGAGAGTTGTTTTTGACTTATGTGTTGGTTCAGTTGATCTCTTCGGTCAACGCCAACACGTGCAGTGTGCTCCTTCAGAACACCACACCTATTGGGGGTCCATTTGTTGACCTCATTTTTGGTGAGGTCGTTTCTTTCCTTAGTGCTTAGGATCTAGCCATAGGACTTCTCCTTGACTATCCTAGAGGACTAGAAATGGAACCCACCATTTAGAAATTCAAACCAAATCTTGGTTCTCTTTGGAATCTTACATAGATGGCCATCAATCTCCAAATTACTTGGAAGGTTGGAACCAATGTGTGGGAAGACAAAGATGAATTCCTATAGGATGCTCAAGTCTTAGGACAGCCCTGAGTGGCCTGGTCTTGGTGAGGTCTGGCTTGCACACACTGCACTCTCACATCCATCCTAAACCCTAAACCATCCCTACCAAATCTTGACTCCTGGTTCATTGGAGCACTCATGTGGCTAAGTCCAAACCCCTAGCCCTTGGCTAAGAGGGTTAGGAATAACCTATGAGATGTGCAAAATGGACATTTCTTGGTCCGTGACTCACTTTAAGCTTTTCCACCCTCCCAACCACATTTTGCCCAAAATTCCTGGTTTTGACATTGAGTCCTCAAACTTACCTAAAATTACTCAAAATTTTCAAAAAAATCCTAAAAATCATTTTAAAATAATTCCCACCTCTTAAATCCATTAAAATACCCCAATACCCTCCAAATAACCTCTTTGTACACTACATACCCCTTTTAGCCTAAAAATCCAAAAATTTTAAAAATTCTTAGAAAATTCCAGAAAATCACAAATATTCCAAATTTCATTTTGTTCAACTACACCATAGAATAATTTTGTCAATTTGACCTAATTTTATGAAAATCCCCATTCCACCCGTTTTTGACGTGACCATCGATGAGGTTGCCCAGACGATGTGGATGATGAAACGGACTGCGCCGTTGCGTCCGGAACATCGAAATTACCTAGAAAGGACACTAATTTTGATGTAGTTTCGTGCGAAGTTGAAATTTGTTCGGATCGGCGAAATTTGAATAAAACATTATTTTAAAATAAATAAATAAATAAATAACCTAAAATCCCTAAAATCTCAAACTCCCACACGCCCCAAACTCACACACACAGCCGCTTGCTCCCCTCTCCCATTCGCGACCCAGGGCTTCGCCCTAGCTAAAGTCGAGCTCCCCTCTCCTCCTCGCGAAGGTTCGCCCGAGGTCCCCCCTCCTCGTACGCTCCTCTGCCTAAAGCTTCCACACCTTGTCGCCATGCCTCCACGCCCTCTGCCGCGATTCTTCTCTCATTCGCCTGAATGGAGCGTCGGGGAGAGCATCTCTCCTCCTCGTCGAATGCCCTTTCCTCTTTCTCTCAAGACTTCGGTCCCCACTGTCCTCCTCTCACCGTACCCTGGCTAAAGGTCTCCACGCCACTGTCGCCTTCTGCGGCCCAATCTTCGTTGATCTTCCCCCCTCACGCGACTCTTGTTGCTTCTCTTGGCTCGCCTCATGGCCCGGGTAAGTCGAGGTATGTTTCTCCTACCCTTCTTGCCTATTTAAACCCCCTCTATGGGAAGGTTAGGTTGGCCGAAATTTGACGGTGATGGGAGGTGCCGCAGATTTTTTTGGGTTAGTGAATTGCCGCCGCTGGTTCTGTGTCGTTGCTGAAACTTTGTTGCTCGACTCTTTTTGGTTCGAAACCCCGCTTCTCCTTCTTTCTTCGTGAATTTGGAGGTAACCTGTATCAATCTTCATGGGTTTAATCTCTCTGGTAGTTTACTCACTAGTATATATGTGTTTCATTCCCTAATCATATTAAATGCGCCAAATGTTATAATTTCTGGTTTTATTCCTAAAAAAAGGGAATTGGTGAATTGCAAGTATTTGAAATTTCCTTAGGAGGCACCTTACTATAGTGCTGCTTCAGTTTATAAAATCTGAAAATGTGGGAAAAATAGAAGGGAGCAGTGAAGTTGTAAATGCTGGATATCTAAGTTCATTGAAGTTGAGTGGCGTGTATGTAAATCTCCTGAAGATAATTGGCTTGCAGCACTCTGAAATCTATTCCTTTGGAACATTAAAGATCGTTTTTTGTGTGCAGGAATTACTTCTCTTCTTTTGTTTGATTACATTATCCTCTTTCTTCTTCTTAATTTTTTATTTTTATTTAAAAAAAAAAAAAAAATTGGTATGCATTAGGCTTTTCAAGCACCTTTCCATTCTAAACAGAATTGAAGGTGTTTGGTTATTTTTGCTGAGCCTGGATATTGAGAATCACAAAGGTTGATATGCTTGTTTCATTTTTTTGGAATATTCAAAAACATGCCACGTGACTTTTACATATCTATATATGTAATGCTTAAATCTTAATGTGCACATTTATAACACTTCAATCTTTAACAGCACATACATATATGCATACATATATACATATATATATATATATATATATATATATACATATATATATACATATATATATATACATATATATATATATATATACATATACATATATATATATATA
Source organism: Papilionanthe hookeriana x Papilionanthe teres (assembly GCA_022702705.1). Lineage (NCBI taxonomy): Eukaryota > Viridiplantae > Streptophyta > Magnoliopsida > Asparagales > Orchidaceae > Papilionanthe > Papilionanthe hookeriana x Papilionanthe teres. Next base: position 75,594,621 of record CM040434.1, on the reverse strand, counting down.
TATATATATATATATATATATATATATATTCATCTGTAAAGAAAAAAGGAAAATATACCTATTCATATTGTGAAAAGGTTCCCTACTCGAGCTTGAACTTTCATGTGGATGCATTTGGGAAACCTAACTTTGCCTTTTGTTCCTCTGTACTGATTGACGAAGACACATATTTATGCTACATTTGATCGGTTTTGGATACACAGAAGGTTAGGCTATATTTAATGATTATAAATGTTGGAACTACACTTGGCAAAGCTTAGGCGTGAACTCATGTCGAACTTTCGTTGTTTTGGAAGAAATTGATGCATTGTTTTCAGACACTTTAGCACTGCTTTGGAACAGCTTTGGAGCAGTTATTCCTTTTTGAAAATTTGGATTGTTCCATTGAGTGTTGTTTTTTTTATGGAATTTTGAAAACTTTTACGGTTTCTATGATTTGGTTTGTTTGAGCCGAATTTTGGAGGCTTTCTTTAGAGATGTTTGGGGAATCAAGGTCACACTAAGAGTTAAATGAGTTTAATGTGAAAGAATGAAAATGGTTACACAATTAAGGCGTTGGAACATGTGAGTGAGTGGTGCAAATAAAAAATACATTTTCTGGAAGATGTGTAGAATGCTAGAAAGACTTGCAATATAAAATTATTTGAGAAGAGAAAGCTTGCAGATTTATTTTGAATGGAGGAAATTACATTCATGCCACCCACTTCTTCTATGTTTCCATACCTAACACCCAATGCGTATTTGTTTATACTTATAACACCAAAAGATTTCATGTTTACACACATACTACTTGCGGGAAGGTTGAATTGTTGTTCCTTTCAGGGAGGATATGAAATTGTAGTAGCTTGGGTTCTCATTTTATAAAACCTGAAATGTTTTAGGCTTTTGTTTACAAAAATCTGAAATGGTTGGGAGGCTTTTCTTTGCTTGAAATGTAGTGGCTTCTTTTCTTCAAAATCTGAAATGATTGGGAAACCTTTGACGCTTATGTTTCAAAAATCTGAGGGCTTCGTTACGTTATTTGCAAATATTAGGAAGCCTTTGATGCTTGTGTTTTAAAACCTGAAAAGTTTGGCTTGCTTATTTGCAATAATCTACCTCGAGGCTTTTCATTTTGAAAATTTGAAAGGTTTTATTTGTCATTTGCAATTATTCGAGAACCTTGGTGTTTGTTTTTTTTTTTAAAAAAAAACCCGGAAGGCATGGGTGTTTCTTTTTGTAAAAATTGGAGAAGTTTGGATGGCTTATATGTGAAAACTTGAAAAGCTTTGCATGACTCTTTTGTGAAAATTTAGAGGTCATGGGTGGCTTATTTGAAAAATCTAAAACTTGACATAGCTCTCTTTTGAAAATGTGAAAAGTTTTGAGATGTGATCTTTGAAATGGGGAGAGGCCGCCTCCTCTTTGCATTTGGATTTGGGGCTCAGTTTGGCTCTTTTAGTTGTAGGGAGCTGCTCCTATTTGCACTAAAATGGAGGGCTCGGTTTTCATGCTTCTAACATGCTTTATACATGCTTGGGATGGATGGAAACAGTGGTTGTTACATATACATATGCTTGCGACATCTCTTTTTATGCAAATTGCAGGTGTGGAAAATTCATTTTTATGCCGTTATGCTGCCCGATTTTTCTTGGTTGGTTTTATTCTTTTTCTACTTCATTTTTACTTCACTCTGTTTTATTTTCCTTCCCCGCAGCTTTATTTTTTCCTTTTCTTTGCCATTACTTGAGTGTCATGGGGATGGGTTTGGCACCACCCTAGAGGCCTAGGTCACTTCAAGAGCGTGGCGACACTTTTAGGTCTTTCCTTTAGGACGAGTGAGGATTGTCGGGAGTCCAGGGTGATTGACTTAAGTTGGTTAATTTTGAGAACCAATTCATCTCGTTTTATGATTCTATGTTAGGTGAATTGTTTTCTCCTCTCTCCTTGTTTTGTTCTCTCGTCCCTTGATTTTCTCCTTGCTTCTCGGTTCAATGTCCGAACCTATAGGGGACGTGTAGGTGTCCACATATCCCCTTTAGGCTATATGTGGGGCCATCAAGCAAGGCTGTAAGTGTGGTGGGGACACTGATAAAATTGCATAAGAGAAGGTTACGAGAAAATTATAGAATGGTGCCGCCTGACTCAGAGACTCTGGAGAGAGTAGAGCAGGAATCACGACACTATTCGCCTGTCCTTGGGGTTTCTACTGCCGGCTGTCTAAGGATGTTAGTAGTCTTAGTCCGATTAGGGTAGTCTACCTGTGGACCAAAAATATTTTAAATACAAGAAATACATACATTTGAAAAATACAAAAGTTTTACCTCCACCACAACACAACCTACTTGCCAGCAGCTTTTTTTACTTGCATGCAAACCCAAAATGAAATGTGTGAAAATTTACAAAGGTCCACGGTCTGCTACTCGAGTCGGATTAGGGCTACATTCTGTAGAAAGTTGGTCTAGTAGTCAGTACCTAAGGTGGGACATACATCACAGCTCTGAGTCCTTAACACCACCATACTTATGGTCCTTTTCAGATGCCCCATGGCTTTCTTACGGTCCCCCGTGAGTTTAGCGGGACATCTGTGAGTTTCTTCTTTCTTTGTTTTTGTGGTTCTCCCTACGACTTTGTTTTGTTTTCGTTTGTGATTTCTACGCACTGTTACACATTTTATCTTATATATAAATTTAAAATAATTTTTAAATATTTTAAGTACAGTATATTATATATAAATATAATTCAATTATAAAAATATTTAATAATTAAAAATACTTCAAAGTTATAAAAATTATGAATATATATATATATCTATATATATTTATATATATATATATTTGTGAATATATATATATATATATATATATATATATATATATGTATATATATATATATACAAATTTTAATATTATTTTTTTATTTTAAATATCTTAAGTATAGTATATTATTTAAAAATATAATTTTATCATAAAAATATTTAATAATTAAATTAATTATAAATAAATAAATTTATATCTGTATATATAAATAAATAAATATATATATATATATATATATATATTATTTTTTTATTTTAAATATTTTAAGTATAGTATTTTATTAATAAATATAATTTAATTATAAAAATATTTAATAATTAAGAAAATTATAAATAAAAATATATATATAGAGGTACATAAATATATATTTATATATATAAAAAAATTTATTTAATATTATTTTTTTATTATAAATATTTTAAGTATAGTATATTATCTATAAATATAATTTAATTATAAAAATATTTAATAATTTAAAAAATTATAAATAAAAAAATATATATGTAGTGGTACATAAATACCTATTTATATATAAAAAAATTATTTAATATTATTTTTTTATTTTAAATATTTTAAGTATAATATATTATTAATAAATATAATTCAACTATAAAATTATTTAATAGTTAAAAAAATTATATATATATATATATATATATATATATATATATATATAATTTTATATCATATTATTTTATTATTTTAAATAATTCAAGTGTAGTATATTATTTTTAAATGTAATTTAATTATAAAAACATTTAATAATTAAAAAATTATAAATAATTAAATAAATAAACATATATATATATATATATATATATTCGTAATAAAAAAGTAAATATATATATTAGTAAAAAAGTAAATATATATATAAATTTGTATAATATTTTTTTTATTATAAATAATTGAAGTACAGTATATTATTTATAAATATAATTTAATTATAAAAATATTTTATAATTTAAAAAATTATGAATAAATATGTATTCATACATAAATATATATATTAATAACAATTATATATATATAAATTTATTTAATATTATTTTTCTTTTTAAATATTTTAAGTGTAGTATACTATTTATAAATATAATTTAATCATAAAAATATTTAATAGTTAAACAAATTATAAATAAATAAATTTATATATATATATATATATATATATATATATATATATTTATATAATATTATTTTTTTATTTTAAATATTTTAAGTATAGTATTTTATTTATAAATATAATTTAAATATAAAAATAGTTAATAGTTAAATAAATTTTAAATAAAAATAAAAATATATGTATATATATATATAATATTATTTTTTTATTTTAAATTTTTTAAATATACTAAATTATTTATAAATATAATTTAATTATAAAAATATTTAATAATTAAATAAATTATAAATAAAAATATTGGGTCAATGGTTTTGTCATTGGGTCAAGGATTGACCATTTTGACCAAAGTTCACTTTTTGGTTAGAGATTAACTTATTGGGTCAATACTTGGTCATTATTTCAAAAATTGGCTATTTTGACCAAAATTAGCTTTTTGGTCAAAAGTTGATCTATTGGGTCAATGGGTTTGTCATTGGATCAAGGATTGACCATTTTGACCAAAGTTAACTTTTTGGTCAGAGATTGACTTATTGGGTCATTAATTCAAAAATTGTTTATTTTGACCAAATATGACTTTTTGGTTAAATTTTGACCTATAAGGCCAATGGGTTGGTCATTGGGTCGAGGATTGACCATTTTGACCAAAGTTGACTTTTTGGTCAAAAGATGACCTATTGGGTCAATGGGTTGGGCACTAGGTCAAAGATTAACCATCTGGACCAAAGTTGACTTTTTCGTCAGAGATTGGTTTAATGGGTCAAAAATTGGTCATTAAGTCAAAAATTAACTATTTTAATCAAAATTGACTTTTTGGTCAAAAGTTGACCTATTGGGTCAATGAGTTGGTCATTGGGTTAGGGATTGACTATTTTGACCAAAGTTGTCTATTGGTTAAAATTTGACCTATTTAGGTCAATGAGGCGGTCAGTAGGTCAAAAATTGACAATTTTGAGCAAAATTGACTTTTTTGTTAAAAGTTGACCTATTGGGTCAATAGGTTAGTCATTGGGTCAAGGATTAACCATTTTGGTCAAAGTTGATTTTTTAGTCAAAAGTTATCAAATTGGGTCAATTGGTTGGTCATTGGATGAAGGATTGAACATTTTCACCAAAGTTGACATTTAGGTCATTGTGTCAGAAATTGACCATTTTGACCAAATTTGACTTTTTGTTAAAAGTTGACCTTTTGGGTCAGTGAGGTGGTCATTAGGTCAAAAATTAACAATTTTGACCAAAATTGACTTTTGTGTTCAAAAGTTGACCTAATGGGTCAATAATTGGTAATTATGTCAAAAATTTACTATTTTGACCAAAATTGACTTTTTTAGTCAAAAGTCGATCTATTGGGTTAGTGGGTTGGTTATTGGGTCATGGATTGACAATTATGACCAGAGTTGACTTTTTGGTCAAAGATTTACTTATTGGGTTAATAATTGGTCATTAGGTCAAAAATTATATATTTTGACCAAAAAGTTGACTTTTTGATCAAAATATGACCAATTTGGCCAGCGGGTTGCTCATTGGGTCAAAAATAGATCATTTAGACCAAAGTTGATTTTTTTGTCAAAAGTTGACCTATTTGGTTAATGGGGGGTCATTAGGTCAAAATTTTACAATTTTAATCAAAATTGACTTTTTGGTCAAAGGTTGACATATTGAGTCAATGGGTTAGTTATTGGGTCAAGGTTTGACCATTTTGACCAAAGTTGACTTTTTGGTCAAAAGTTAACCTATTGGGTCAATGGGTTGGTCATTGGGTCGAAAATTGACCATTTTAACTAAAGTTGACTTTTTGGTCAAAAGTTCACCTATTGAGTCAATGGGTTTGCCATTGGGTCAAAGATTGACCATTTTGACTAAAGTTGACTTTTTTGTCAGAGATTGGCTTATTAGGTCAATTATTAGTCATTTGGTCAAAAATTGACTATTTTGACCAAAATTGATTTTTTTGTCAAATGTTAACTCATTTGGTCAATGGGGTGGTCATATGATCAGGAATTGACCATTTTGACCAAAGATGACTTTTTATCAAAATTTGACCTACTGGGTCAATGGGTTGGTCATTGGGTCAAGGATATGCCATTCGACTCAAAGTTGACTTTTTGGTCGGATATCGGCTTCATCGGGTTAATAATTGGTCATTAGGTCAAAAATTGACTATTTTGACCAAAATTGATTTTTTGGTCAAACGTTGACCTACTGGGTCAATGTGTTGGTCGTTGGGTCAAAAATTGATCATTTTGACCAAAGTTGACTTTTTAGTCAAAAGTTGTCCAATTAGGTCGATCGGTTGGTCATTGGGTCAAGGATTGATCATTTTGACCATAGTTGACTTTTTGGTCAGATATTTACTTATTGGGTTTAAAATTGGTTATTAGGTAAAAAATTTATTATTTTGACCAAAATTAAATTTTTTGTCAAAAGTTTACCCATTGGGTCAACGGGGTGGTCAGTGGGTCAGAAATTGATCATTTTGACTAAAGTTGACTTTTTGGTCAAAAGTTGACCTATTTGGTCAATGAGTTGGTAATTAGGTCATGGTTTGACCATTTTGACCGGAGAAAACTTTTTGGTCAAAATTTGATATATGGGGTCAACGGGTAGGTCATTGGGTCAAACATTGACTATTTTGACCAAAGTTGACTTTTTGGTCAAAAGTTGACTTATTGGGTTAATGGGTGATCATTAGGTCAAAAATTGACTATTTTGACCAAAATTGACTTTTTTGTCAAAAGTTGTCATGTTGGGTCAATGTGTTTATCATTGAGTGAAGGATTGATTATTTTGACAAAAATTAACTTTTTGGTCAGAGATTGACTTATTTGGTCATTAATTGGTCATTAGGTCAAAAATTGACTATTTTGACCAAGTTTGAATTTTTGGTCAAAAGTTAACACATTTGGTCAGAAATTGACCATTTTGACCAAAGTTGACTTTTTGGTTAAAAGTTGACATATTTGGCCAATGTGTTGGTAATTGGATTAGGAAGTTGACCATTTTTACCAAAGATGGTTTTTTTGGTCAAAAGATGACCTATTGGGTCAATGGGTTGGTCATTGGGTCAAATATTGTCCATTTTGACCAAAGTTGACTTTTTGGTCAAAAGTTGACATATTGGATCAATAGGAGGTCATTTGGTCAAAAATTGACTATTTTGACCAAAATTGACTTTTTGGTCAAAAGTTGACCTATTGAGTCTATGGGTTTGTCATTGGATCAAGGATTGACCATTTTGACTAAAGTTGACTATTTGGTCAGAGATTGACTTATTGGGTCAATAATTTGTCATTAATTAAAAAAAATTTTATTTTAACCGAAATTGACTTTTTGGTGAAATGTTGACCTATTAGGCCAATGGTTTAATCATTGGGTCAAGGATTGATCATTTTGACCAAAGTTGACTTTTTGGTCAAAAGATATCTTATTGGGTCAATGGCTTGGGCATTAGGTCAAAGATTAACCATCTTGACAAAGTTGACTTTTTGGATAGAGATTGGTTTACTGGGTCAAAAATCGGTCATTAGGTCAAATATTGGCTGTTTTAATCAAAATTGACTTTTTGGTCAAAGTTGACATATTGGGTCAATGGGCTGGTCATTGGGTTAAGGATTGACATTTTTTACCAAAGTTGTCTTTTAGTCAAAATTCGACCTATTTAGGATCGACCAAAATTTGACTCTATTTAATTTATTTATATTTATATATATTTATTTAATATTATTTTTTTATTTAAAATATTTTAAGTATAATATATTATTTAAAAATATAATTTAATAAAATAAATATTTAATAGTTAAATAAATTATAAATAAATAAATTTATATCTATATATATAAATATATATATATATATAATATTATTTTTTTATTTTAAATATTTTTAGTATAGTATATTATTTATAAATATAATTTATATTTAAAAATATTTAATAATTAAGAAAATTATAAATAAAAATATATATATAGAGAGGTAAAAAATATATATTTATATATAAAATAATTTATTTAATATTTTTTTAAATATTTTCGAGTATAGTATATTATTTATAAATGTAATTTAATTATAAAAATATTTAATAATTATAAAAATTATAAATAAAAATATATATATAAAGGAACATAAATATATATTTATATATATATAAAAATTTATTTAATATTATTTTTTTATTTTAAATATTTTAAGTATAATATATTATTAATAAATATAATTTAATTATAAAATTATTTAATAGTTAAAAAAATTATAAATAAATATATATATATATATATATATTTTTCAAGCAAAATATAAAATGCATTAAGGAGCAAAGTTTAGTTACATCCGATAAAAGGAAGTGAAAGCAAATCACCAAAAAGTAGTTGTTTTAGATACCCGAAGAGAAATTGAAATATTTGAAAGTTGCAGTTTTTGAAGCCGTTTTGCAAGCCAATTTGTCTGGTTGATTTCCCTCCCTATGCAAATGACTCCGAAGATTGTTACCTCCTTTGTTAAGCCCATCAAAGACTCGTGAAGGTAAATAAGCATCCATGGAACATCAGTAATGCCATCCATTATATCGACTAGTTGAAGTGAATCGATTCCATCCAAATAAGAGAGTGCTCAGCAGCCTTAGCAACCTTAAGAGCCCAAATGGCATCGGTCATTTCGGATTGAAGAGGAGAATCGAGAGACAATAGAAGTTTGAAATCCCCTGCAGTAATTTACCTTGGTGGTTCCTACACACACCACCACAACCGGAAGAATTAGGGGAATAACTCCCATCTATGTTAACTTTGACCCAAGAAGTGGAGGGAGGGATCCAGATGAAATAACTTAATTTGGCTCCCGGTTTTGTTCCTCAATTCATGTTTAATATTAGCCTCGTGTATGAAGGAGCAGCAGTTAGCAAGGATTTGGTTTATAGAACATAAACAGGTTCTCATACTTATTTTTATTTCTTGCCATCCGTACAAACCACCAAATGATAAGTGGATACATTGGAAGCCTCTGCCTTCCGGCCACTCAACCAACGATCCTCAACAGATGTCCAGTTCTTGAAGTGTTGTGTGAGTTGGAAATGCTCCAGCACGCTATTCCATACTTCCCTAACCACAGGACATTGGAGAAAAAGGTGGTCATATGATTCCTCCTGAGCACAGCAAAGATGGCATCTGGAAACCAGTCTAAGGCCCTTCAATTTCAGTATATCATCAATAGGCAAGAATCTGTGAAACAATCTCCAGCTGAAAAATGACATAGAAGGGGTTAAATATTTATTCCATAGGTGACAACCCCAATTATTTTGAGGCCAATGATGTGTGGACTGGTAGATGTAGGAGTTAATAGATTGAGAGGGAGGTTTCTTGAGAATAAGCTTATCAGATTTCTCCCGTACTCTATTAATGGGGATCTCCATGATCTTTTGAATGGATGGAATATCCACAACCTCCTTCAATTTGTCTTCATCCCATTGATGATTAGTCCGTAAATCGAGCAACTCTAGAATTATAATTCGGAGAAATGTTAGGGATGGGATACGGTCGTTCATCCAAAAGCCGGTTGTCAAGCCGGAAATCGGCGTAACCATTTCGATCTCCCAATGAGAAAAAATTATTAGCTTCGATCCCGATCTTTAGTAAACTTTTCCATTGTTGAGAATCCCCAATTTTCACCTTCACAGGCATCGTGGTGGCTGGTTCTACGATATTTAGCTAATAAGAATCGAGCCCACAGTGTATCAAGTTTCCCGAATTTCATCCACGATTTACAAAGGAAAATTTTTCCGATGTGTTGAAAGCTCTTGAACCCAAGGCCACTAGATTTAATGGGTTTACACAGACTTATTCCATGTGGCCCAATGTGCTTGTTTGTCGTTGCCCCTCCCACAAAAATTTGTTAAAGGTAGTTTCCAACAGTCTTTGTATGCTTTTCTTCATTCGACCATCCCCATAGTAAACAATGGGAAGGTGGTAAGAATACTCTTGAGAAGGGTCACCCTCCCACCATCGGAGAGAAAACCGTTGGTCCAATTGTTAATCCGAGTCTGTGACCTTGTGAACCACTTCATCATACCGAGTTTGTTTCTTCCTACCTTTGATTAACCGAACCCCGGATATTTTAAAGGCTTATCGAAGTAGAAAAACCAGGTAGTATCATTTATCCAATTTAGATTTCTGAAATGTTTCCCGACCATGAATTGACATTTGTGTTTGTTGAGTTCCAGCTACGAGACTTGTCGAAGATGTTTCAGAATATCCAAGGACTTCTTTATAGATTGTTTGCCACCATTAGTGAAGAGGATCACATCATCGGCATAGGCAAGGTGACTTATGATAGGTTTAGAGCTGTGATGATAACATAGATATGGAAAATTTCTATGAGCCTGGTTAATAAATCGAGAAAAATAATCAAAAGCAAGTATAAAGATTGTTGGAGATAAAGGATCCCCCTGCTTTAGGCCCCTGCCCGGTTTAAATAACCCATAATTAGAACCATTGAGTAGAATAGTGAAGGAAGTGTTATTTAACCATCTCTCGAATAAACCGACAAAAGTTGGGCTGAAGCCTCTTGCATCGTAGCATGATTTGGATGAAGTGCCGACTAATAGAATCATAAGCCTTCCTTAGGTCCAACTTAAATATGACATTATGTCCTCTCGCAAGGCTTGTCAATCTCCAAAAGTAATTCTTGAGCAAGCATTACATTATCCATTATATTCCTATTCTGGATGAAAGTAGACTGGTTTTCACTGACTAAAAGATGTAGAGATGGCTGAAGTCTTCTCACCATGATATTACTAATAATCTTGTTGAGAGTATTAGTGATACTTATTGGTCTGAAATCATTCCAGGTACTTCTCTTCTCATCTTTAGCAATCAGAGCAATACTTGTGGCAGCAAAATAGTTTGGTAAGTCGATCCCATCGAAAAAAGCTTCGAACAGCCTCCACCACATCTTTACCAACAATATCCCGAGCAATCGGGTAGAAAACAGGAGTAAACCCATCGGGACTCGCAACCTTGTTCCCATCCATTGATTTCAAAGCATGAAGAATCTCGGCTTCATCGGGTAAATGAAGCAACCGCAGATTTTGCACGATATTCGATTGGTCATTAAACAAATCCCCCTTAAAGACAACGAGGTTCTATAGGGGTTGCAGCAAGGAGGCTTTGAAAGTATCGAACGAGCATTCTCCTTAATCATGAGAGGATCATCTAACCACTCTCCATCCTGAGTTTTAATTTTGGTTATTGCATTAATTTGTCTTCTGTATTTGATCACTGCATGGAAATACTTGGAGTTTCTATCCCCATACGTACTGTTTGTTAATAGCGATCTTACGTGAAAGAAATTCTTCTTCAATAGTCAAGGCATGTAAATACTTATCTTGGGCATCCATGAGTTCATCAAGATTATCCAGCTTCCTACTGTTCGGCCTCCGAAATTGTACCTTATCGACCCATTGCTTAGCCTCGCTCAAATACATTACCAAAGACAGCTTTGTTCCAACTTTTCAAATGACTTGATAGATGTTTCGTAATCTCCACGACCTAATTAAAGGGTTATCAAAAGAAGAAGATGGGGATTTCCACCTCATCTTGACGAGCCTTCAAGAAAGTTACGGTGTTTAGCCCAAACATTTTGAAATCTGAAAGAAGGATGTCCATTATGTCTGAAAAAGTGATATCTTAATAATAATGGGAGAGTGATCGAACAAGTCCTATTTAAATGGTGCACTCTAGTGATTGGGAAAGTATTCATCCAATTATCGTTGACTAGAAATCTGTCTAGTCTCTCTAAAATTTTTCCTCTTTGCCAAGTGAAGGAGTACCAATATAGCCCAAGTCAAATAATTGAGCACTTTGGATTCGGAAGTGAATTGCAACATATTCAGGAGGTTAGGGGTTCACCCACCAAATTTCTCACTAGGATCGAGCAATATCGTTAAAATCACCACCAACTAACCAATTTTCCTGGATAGCACTCGCTAATATTAATAAGCTTATCCCATAGCATGGATCTATCTAGGGAAGAGCAACCAAGCATAGATGAAAGTAGCCGACCGGAGAAATGATCAATGTTGAAGTGCGAGTGGAGGAGCTGGGAGTCATCGACAAGAATACGGAAAGTAATCTCTTGTCTAATGTAGAGCCGGATTTTATTATTACGATTAGCGAGAGAAATTATAACCTTTAAACTTTTTGTTGAATTCGAGAGTGTTGCTATTAACCATAGGTTCCAGCGAATGCAATGATCCAAGGTCTATAAGTCCCGATAAGGTTTTTGATTCCGTTAAGGGTGCCAGGACTTTTCACACCCCTAACATTCCAAGCACATTAAGTTAATCATGGTGAGTAGCCTTACCGACCTCTAGTCGACCTAGGGGAGGGGCCTTAGAAGTATCGGGATCCGAGCATCAATGATATTAGTGTGGGACGAGTATTTGAGTTCCATGACATCTTTCCTTTTTTTTTCTCGCTTTTCGAATTGTCCGAGCTCCTTCCATTTCGAAGGCAAATGATCTAAAGAGGGCTCGCTCAGGAGCTTGTGGTACAAGATCCTCATTATAAAGCTGTATTGTTGGCACTCGAAAAATGCGGAGGGAGGATAGGAGGACACCGAGTCTCGGTATCGCCCAAGGGATTCACTCGAGCACTTGATAAAGGATCAATCCTACTATCGGTAGCCACATCTTCGATCCATCTAATCTATTTTCATCGTGGGGTTCTTTTCGGTGATATCTTCCACGGATGTAGGATTAGAATTATAGTGAGTAGTTTGATTGTTCCTCCTAAGCATCGGTTTCGTAAATTCCAGGCACCACGAGACTCATTATTACTCTTGTCAGCTAACGGTTTGCGAGAGGAATTTGACCATTTTCAGTTCATTGTCTTCGGTTGAAGGTCGATTAACCTCTGGAGGGTTCTTCCGGGCTATCTTAAAAGGTCTAAGCTCCGGATGTACTCGTAGCACCTGCTCCACGAGTATGCCCAAAAATATGGCAATGTTTGCGATATAGAGGTTGATATTCCAAGCACAATTGGTTGCCAATAGCCATTATTAGTCAGTACTCGACCATACCCCATCAATATATGGTCAGGTTATATCCCTTTCCACCGAAATCGGCTTTGGAGATTCGGAAAGGTTTGCGAAGGCATATCCAACTTGAGTGGTTTCCCAATAAATATATATATATATATATATATATATATATATATATATATATATATACACATATACATATATCTATATATATACATATATGTATACATATACATATATCTATATATATACATATATGTATATATATATATATATATATATATATGTATATATATATGTATATATATATATTTATATATGTATATATATATATATAATTAAATATAAATTTATATAAAATTATAATTTTATTTTAAATATTTTAAGTATAGTATTTTATTTTAAAATATAATTTAATTATAAAAATATTTAATAGTTAAAAAAACTATATTTATATATACATAAAATATTTTAAAAAATAATAATATTAAATAATTATATATATATATATATGTATATATATATATATATTTATTTATTTATTTTTAATTAATAAATATTTTTATAATTAAATTGTATTTATAAATAATATGCTATACTTAAAATATATAAAATAAAAAAATAATATTATATAAATATATTTAGATATATATATATATATATATATATATAGAAATAAATTTATTTATTAATAATTTATTTAACTATTAAATATTTTTATAATTAAATTATATTTATAAATTATATACTATACTTAAAATATTTAAAATATAAAATAATATTAAATAAATTTATTTATTTATTTTAAAAATTTTAAGTATAGAATATTATTTATAAATATAATTTAATTATAAAAATATTTAATAATTAAATTAATTATAAATAAATATTTATATAAGTATATATATATATATATATATATTCATATATATATAATATTATTTATTTATTTTAAATGTTTAAAGTATAGTATATTATTTATAAATATAATTTTATTATAAAAATATTTAATTATTAAATAAATTATAAATAAAAAAATATATAGATACACATAAATATATATTGATGCGACTGGAAACAGGTGGATGCAGGTCCGTGGCACCGTAAGCTTGGCAATATGAAAGTGAAATGTATGAAGTCCCTACTTTCAAAGAATAAACTTCAGGATCTGAAATGTTGACCTGGATTTCTCTGAAGACAGTATATATGACAAGCAAAAAATGATTTCTTTCTCCAAGGGCAGATCAATGGTGAAATCAAAGAAACTGAAGTTAGTGCAGTTCAGTCCATTAGAGGTTTCCGTTCATATTCATTGATGATCACACTACAAAGATGTCTTTATTTATTAAAGTAGAAACCTTGCTAAAATGTTTTTTTTTTTCATGGAATGATTGAACACATCCATCTCATGTATCATTTCATTCAATCTCTTCTAAAAGATGAACTGTTATTTCTGAAAAAGATACATACAGGTGAGAATCATGTGGATATATTGACAAAGGCGGTGAGTGTTGAAAAACTGAAGCTATGCATGGCTTCAGTTGGTTTCATGAAGGATGAGATCGAGGGTAAGCCACATCACGGTACGAGACCACAACACATGACTATGAAGGCAATTAAGATGGAGGTGTAGATACAGAGGACTGATACTCAACCTTATTATTTTTTATTTTAGATATTTTAAGTATAGTATATTAATTATAATTTATATTTATTTATAATTTATTTAATATTATTTTTTATTTTAAATATATTAAGTATAGTATATTATTTATAAATATAATTTAATTATAAAAAAATTTAATAGTTAAATAAATTATAAATAAATAAATGTAAATGTGTATATATAAATGTACGGATTTAATTATATATATATATATATATATATATATATATATAAATTTATATTATATAGTTTTTTATTTTAAATATTTTAGGTATAGTATATTATCTATAAATATTATTTAATTATTAAACTATTTAATAGTTAAATAAATTATAAATAAATATAAATAAGGTAGATATATATATATATATATATACACACAAACACACACACAAATTTATTTAATATTATTTTTTTCTTTTAAATATTTTAAGTATAGTATATTACTTATAAATATAATTTAATCATAAAAATATTTAATAATTAAATAATTTGTAAATAAAAATATATATAGGTATATATTAATATAAATTTATATATATATATATATACTCATAAATTTACATACATATAAAATATTATTTTTTTAATTTAAATATTTTAAGTAAAGTATATTATTTATAAATATAATTTAATTATAAAAATATTTAATATATAAGAAAATTATAAATAAAAAAATATATATAGTAGGTACATAAATATATATTTATATATATATAAAAAAATTTATTTAATATTATTTTTTTATTTTAAATATTTTAAGTACGTAATATTATTTATAAATATAATTTAAATATAAAAATATTTAATAATTAAAAAAAAGTATACATAAAAATATATATAGAGAGGTACATAAATATATATTTATATATATAAAAAAATTTATTTAAAATTATTTTTTTATTTTAAATATTTTAAGTATAATATATTATTAATAGATATAACTTAATTATAAAATTATTTAATAGTTAAAAAAATGATAAATAAATAAATATATATATATACATATATATAAATTTTTATAATAATATTAATTTATTTTAAATATTTTAAGCATAGTATATTATTTTAAGCATAGATATCTAAAAATAATATACTATGCTTAAAATATTTAAAATAAATTAATATTATTATAAAAATTTATATATATATATATATATATATATATTATTTTATTATTTTTAATGTTTAAGCAGACTTTATTATTTATAAATATAATTTAATTTCTAAAAATATTTAATAGTTTAGTAAATTATAAATCAAAATATATATACATATATATAAATATATTTAATATTATTCTTTTATTTTAAATATTTTAAGTATAGGATATTATTTATAAATATAATTTTGTTATAAAAATTTTTAATAGTTAAATAAATTATAAATAATTAAATATATATGTGTATATATAAATATATATATTTATATATATATATATATATATATATATAAATATAATTTTATATAATATTATTTTTTTATTTCAAATTTTTAAGTATAATATATTATTTATAAATTTTATTTAATTATTAAAATATTTAATAGTTAGATAAATTATAAATAAATAAATAAATAAATAAATAAATATATGTATATATAAATATAAATAAATATTTATAAATATATATATATATATATATATATATATATATATTGACATATATATGTATATATAAATTTTAATTATATTATTTTTTAATTTAAAAATTTTAAGTATAGTATATTATTTTTAAATATAATTTAATTATAAAAATATTTAATTTTTAATAAAATTATAAAAAACTATATATATATATATATATATATATTTAATATT
>CM040434.1:75545694-75573194 GCA_022702705.1 Papilionanthe hookeriana x Papilionanthe teres | reverse complement strand
AAATGACTAAGGGAATGTAGAACTCTGTAAGCAGCCTCCAATCCTCCCAGCAAATAGCTACATCCCTCCAATCATAGCAGTGAGATGAGATGTGTAAGTGAGACAAAACATCAGTCCAGACCTGTTTGGTGAAGGAGCAATGAAGGAACACATGATTATAGGTCTCATCTTGGGAAATATATATATATATATATATATATATATATATATATATATATATATATATATATATATATATATATATAAATATATATAAATATATATATATAGTTATATAATATTTATTTTTTATTTTAAATATTTTAAGTATAGTATATTGTTTTTAAATATAATTTAATTATAAAAAAATTTAATAGTTAACAAAATTATAAATAACTAATTATATATATATATAATATAATATTATTATTTTATTTTAAATATTTTAAGTATAGTATATTATTTTAAATATAATTTAATTATTAAAATATTTAATTGTTTAAAAAATTATAAATAAATATGTATACATATATATATATATATATATACACATATATATATATATATATATACATAAATTTACTATATAATATTATTTTTTTAATTTAAATATTTTAACAAAAGTATATTATTTATAAATATAATTTAATTTAAAAAAGATTTAATAATTAAATAAATTATAAATAAATATATCTATATATAGGTATATATATATATATATATATATATTATTTTTTGTTTTAACTATTTTAAGTATAGTATATAATTTATAAATATAATTTAATTATAAAAATTTTTAATAGTTAAATAAAAAATAAATAAAAATATATATATAGTTATATATAAATATATATATATATATATATATATATATTTATATAATATTATTTTTTATTTTAAATGTTTTTAAGTATAGTATATTATTTATAAGTATAATTTAATTTAAAAAATAATTAATAATTAAATAAATTATGAATAAAAAAATATTTTTAGTTATATAATAATATTATTTTTTTATTTTAAATATTTTAAGTATAGTACATTAGTTACAAATATAATTTAATTATAAAAATATTTTATAATTAATTAAATTATAAAAAAATATATATAGGTATATATAAATATATATATAGATATATATATATATATATATTTATTTAATATTTATTTTTTATTTTAAATATTTTTAGTATAGTATATGTTTTAAAAATATAATTTATTAATAAAAATATTTAATAGTTAAATAAATTATAAATAAATAAATTTATATCTGTATATATAAATATATATAACTTTATTTTTTGTTCTAAATATTTTAAGTATAGTATAATATTTATAAATATAATTTAACTATAAAAATATTTAATAATTAAGAAAATCATAAATAAAAATTTATATATAAAGGTACATAAAAATAAATTTATATATTTTAAAAAGTTTATTTAATATTATTTTTTTATTTTAAATATTTAAAGTATAGAATTATGATTATAAACATAATTTAATTATAAAAATATTTAATAATTAAAAAACTATAAATAAATATATATATATATAGAAGGTACATAAATATATATTTATACATATAAAAAAATTATTTAGCATTATTTTTTTATTTTAAATATTTTAATTATAATGTATTATTAATAAATATAATTTAATTATAAATTTATTTAATAGTTAAAAAAATGATAAATATATATATATATATACAAAATTTTAATATAATTATTTTATATTATTTTAAGTATAATTTATTTCTAAAAATATTTTATAGTTAAAAAAATTATATATATATATATATATAAAATATATATATATATATATATATATATATATATATATATATATATATATATATATATATATATATATATATATATTTAATAATATTTTATTTTAATTATTTTAAGTATAGTATATTATTTATAAATATAATTTAATTATAAAAATATTTAATAGTTAACAAAATTATAAATAACTAAATAAATATATATATATATATAAATTTATTTTATATTATTTTTTAATTTTAAATATTTTAAGTATAGTATATTATTTATAGAAATAATTTAATAATAAAAATATTTAATTATTAAATAAATTATAAATAAATAAATATATATATATATATAATAATTTTTTATTTTAAATGTTTTAAGTATAGTTTATTGTTTATAAAAATATTTAATAGTTGAGAAAATTATAAATAAAAATATATAAAGGATATTTTAAGTATAGGATATTATTTATTTAATTTTATTCTTTTATTTTATATATTTTAATATATATAGGATATTTTAATCTATATATTGAATTTTATTCTTTTATTTTAAATATTTTAAGTATAAGATATTATTTATAAATATAATTTAATTATAAAATTTTTTAATAGTTAAATAAATTATAAATAATTAAATATATATGTGTATATATATATATATATATAATTTTATATAATATTATTTTTTTATTTTAAATTTTTTAAGTATAGTATATTATTTATAAATATAATTTAATTATTAAAATATTTAATAGTTAAATAAAATATATATAAATAAATAAATATATGTATATATGAATATAAATATATATTTATATATATATATATATATATATATATATATATATATATATATATATATATATATATATATACATATATATACTATAAATTTTAATAATATTATTTTTTTAATTTAAATATTTTAAGTATAGTATAATATTTTTAAATATAATTTAATTACAAAAATATTTAATAGTTAACAAAATTATAAATAAATAGATATATACATATATATATATATAATTATTTAATATTATTTTAAATTTTAAATATTTTAAGTAAAGTATATTATTTATAAATATAATTTAATTATTAATATATATATATATAAATTTATTTAATATTTTTTATTTTAAATATTTTATGTATAGTATATTATTTATAAATATAATTTAATCATAAAAATATTTAATAATCAACTAAATTAAAAAGAAATAAATTTATATCATGTATATTTAAATATAAATATATATATTTATATATATAATATTATTTTTTATTTTAAATATTTGAAGTATATTATATTATTTATAAATATAATTTAATTATAAAAATATTTAATAATTAAGAAAATTTAAAATAAAAATATATATATGTAGATACATAAATATATATTTATTTATATAAAAAAATTTATTTAATATTATTTTTTATTTTAAATATTTTAAGTAAAGTATATAATTTCTAAATATAAATTAATTAGAAAAATATTTAATAATTAAAGAAATTATAAATAAAAATATATATATAGAGGTACATAAATATATATTTATATATATATAAATAATTTTTTAATATTATGTTTTCATTTTAAATATTTTAAGTATAGTATAATATTTATGAATATAATTTAATTGTAAAAATATTTAATAATTAAAAAAATTATAAATAAAAATTTATATATAGAGGTACATAAATATATATTTAAATATATAAAAAAAATTATTTAAAATTATTTTAGTTAAAAAAATGATAAAAAAATAAATAAAAATATATATAGAAATTGAGGCTTAAAGTGATGAACTTTCAAACCGGCGACGTATCCGTAACGGAATGGTAGGGGATTCAGCTCGCGGGTCAAAATCAACGAACCATTTAAGCGCTTTCATAATTCGATCATCAATCCTCAAAATCCTCGCGAGCAAAAAGCCGAGTATAATCTTCATCACTAGAAAGTTGAATTAGGATATGCCTACCATCTAGTAACCCTACTTTCCATGTACCCACTAACTTCATAAGCTCGAAATCCCTCCGAATTAGTTTCAATTTCGGGTGACCATATAGGAATTTTCCTACCAAAGTCAGCCAAAATAGAGCCGCGAGTAATTCATTCTCAGCATTCGAAATGATAAAATATTTAAAACAAAAAAATAATATTAAATAAATTTGTATATATATATATATATATATATATATATTTATATAATACTATTTTTTTATTTTAAAAATTTTAAGTATAAAATATTATTTATAAATATAATTTAATTATAAAAATATTATATAATTTCTTATTTTAAATATTTTAGGTATAGTATATTATTTAGAAAAATTATTTATTTATAAAACTATTTAAGAGTTAAATAAATTATAAATAAATATATATATATATATATATATATATATATATATATATATATATATATATATATATATATATATATATATATATATATATATATATATATATATATATATATATATATACAAATTTATTTAATATTATTTTTTTTGTTTTAAATATTTTAAATATATATATATTATTTATAAATATAATTTAATCATAAAAATATTTAATAATTAAATAAGTTCTAAATAAAAATATATATCGATATATATTAATATAAATTTATTTATATATATATAGTGTATATATATATATATATATATATATATATATATATATATATATATATATATATATATATATATATATATATATATATATATATATATATATATATATATATATATACATACATAAATTTACATTTATATAAAATATTATGTTTTTAATTTAAATATTTTTAGTACAATATATTATTTATAAATATAATTTAATCATAAAAGTATTTAATATCTAAATAAAATTTAAATAAAAATAAATATAGGTATATATTAATATAAATTTATTTTTATATATATAAGTATTATTTAAATTTATGTATAAATATATATACACATAAATTTACATAATTTTACATTTATATATAAAATATTATTTTTTAAATTTAGATATTTTAAGTAAAGTATATTATTTAAAAATATTATTTAATTATAAAAATATTTAATAATTAAAAAATTTATAAATAAATGTATATATATATATATATAGGTACATAAATATATATTTATATATATAAAAAAATTTATTTAGCATTCTTTTTTTATTTTAAATATTTTAAGTATAAAATATTACTAATAAATATATTTTAATTATAAATTTATTTAATAGTTAAAAAAATGATAAAATAAAAAATATATATATTTATAAATAAATATATATATAATTATATATATTTAATTTATTTATATATTTATTTATTTATATATATATTTTTATTTATTTAATATTATTTTTTTATAATATATATATATATATATATATTTATATATAAATATATGTATATATATATATATATATATTTAATATTATTTTTTTTAATATTTTAAGTATATTATCTTATTTAAAAATATAATTTAATCATAAAAATGTTTAATAGTTAAATAAATTATAATTAAATAAATTTATATTTGTATATATAAATATATATGTTTATATATATATATATATATATAACATTATTCTTTTTATTTTAAATTATTTGAGTATAGTATATTATTTTTAAATATAATTTAATTATAAAAATATTTAATAATTAAGAAAATTATAAATATATATATATATATATATATATATATATATATATATATATATAGAAGTACATAAATATATATATTTATATATATATAAAATTTATTTAACCAACTCTATCGACCCAATATGTCAACTTTTGACCAAAAGTCAATTTTGCTCAAAATAGCTTAAATTTCGACCTAATGACCCCCCATTAACCAAATATGTCAATCGTCGACCAAAAAGTTAACTTTGGTCAAAATGGTTAATTGTTGACCCAACGACCAACCCGCTGGCCAAATTGGTCAAATTTTGATAAAAGTCAACTTTTTGGTCAAAATAGATAATTTTTGACCTAATGACCAATTATTAACCCAATAAGTAAAGCTTTGACAAAAAAGTCAACTTTAGTCATAATTGTCAATCCTTGACCCAATAACCAACCCACTGACCCAATAGATCGACTTTTGACTAAAAAGTCAATTTTGGTCAAAATAAGTAATTTTGACATAATTACCAATTATTGACCTATTATGTCAACTTTTGAAAAAAAAGTCAATTTTCGACCTAATGACCACCTCATAGACCCAAAAGGTCAACTTTTGACCAAAAGTAAAATTTGATTAAAATGGTCAATTTCTGACACAATGACCTAAATGTCAACTTTGGTGAAAATGTTCAATCCTTCATCCAATGACCAACCAATTGACCCAATTTGTTAAATTTTTACTAAAATGTCAACTTTGGCCAAAATGGTTAATCCTTGACCCAATGACCAACCTATTGACCCAATAGGTCAACTTTCGACCAAAAAATCAATTTTGCTCAAAATTATCTATTTTTGACCTACTTGTACCACTCATTGACCTAAATAGGTCAAATTTTGACCAAAAGACAACTTTGGTCAAAATATTCAATCCTTAACCTAATGACTAACTCATTGATCCAATAGGTCGACTTTTGATTAAACGATCAATTTTGATTAAAATAGTCAATTTTTGACTTAATGACCAATTTTTGACCCAGTAAACCAACCTTTGACCAAAAAGTCAATTTTAGTCAAGATGGTTAATCTTTGACCTAATGCACAACCCATTGACCCATTATGTCATCTTTTGACCAAAAAAGTCAACTTTGGTCAAAATGGTCAATCATTGACCCAATGACCAACCCATTGGCCTAATAGGTCAAAATTTGACCAAAATGTCAATTTTGGTCAAAATAAAGAATTTTTGAATTAATGACCCAATAAGTCATTCTCTGACTAAAAAGTTAACCAAAGTTGACTTTTTAACCAAAGTTGACTTTTTGGTCAAAAGTTGGCCTATTGGGTTAATGAGTGGCCATTAGGTCAAAAATTGACTATTTTGACCAAAATTGATTTTTTGGTCAAAGGTCATTCTGTTAGGTCAATGTGTTTATCATTCGGTGAAGGATTAATTATTTTGAAAAAATTAACTTTTTGGGTCGGAGATCGACTTATTTGGTCATTAATTGGTCATTAGGTCAAAATCGACTATTTTAACCAAGATCAATTTTCGTTCAAAAGTTAACCCATTGAGTCAACGGGAAGGTCATTGGGTCGAAATTGACCATTTTGACCAAAGTTGACTTTTTGGTCAAAAGTCGACATATTCGGCGATGTGTTGGTAATTGAATCGAAGTTGACCGCTTTTACCAAAGATGACTTTTTTAGTCAAAAGTCGACTCTATTGGGTCAATGGGTTGGTCATGAGGTCGAAAATTGTCCATTTTGACCAAAGTTGACTTTTTGGTCAAAAGTTGACTCTATGGGTCAATCAGTGGTCATTCGGTCAAAATCGACTATTTTGACCAAAATTGGCTTTTGGTCAAAAGTTGACTTAATGGGTCTATGTGTTTGTCATTGGATCAAGGATTGACCATTTTGACTAAAGTTGACTATTTGGTCAGAGATTGACTTATTGGGTCAATAATTGGTCATTAAGTCAAAATTTTTTTACTTTAACCGAAATTGACTTTTTGGTCAAATGTTGACCTATTAGGCCAATGGTTCGGTCATTGGGTCAAGGATTGATCATTTTGACTAAAGTTGACTTTTTGGTCAAAAGATGTCCGATTGGGTCAATGGGTTGGGCATTAGGTCAAAGATTAACCATCTTGACCAAAGTTGACTTTATAGATAGAGATTAGTTTACTGGGTCAAAAATTGGTCATTATGTCAAAAATTGACTATTTTAATCAAAATTGATTTTTTGGTCAAAGTTGACATATTAGGTCGATGGGTTAGTCATTAGGTTAAGGATCGATAATTTTCGACCAAAGTTGTCTTTTGTTTAGAATTTGACCTATTTCGATTAATGAGAGCGATCAATACTCAAAATTCGACAATTTTGAGCAAAATTAACTTTTTGGTCAAAAGTTGACCTATTGAGTCAATAGGTTGGTCATCAGGTCCAGAGATTAACTATTTTGGCCAAATTTGACTTTTTAGTCAAAAGTTAACAAATTGGGTCAATGGGTTGGTCATTGGATGAAAGATTGACCATTTTCACCAAAGTTGACATTTAGGTCATTGTGTCAGAAATTGACCATTTTGACCCAATTTGACTTTTGGTCAAAAGTTGACCTTTTTATGTCAATGAGGTGGTCATTAAGTCAAAAATTGCCAATTTTGACCAAAATTGACTTTTTTATTCAAAAGTTGACCTATTGGGTCAATAATTGGCAATTATGTAAAAAATTTATTATTTTGACCAAAATTAACTTTTTGGACAAAAGTCGATCTATTTGGTCAGTGGGTTGGTTATTAGGTCAAGGATTTACCGTTTTGACCAAAGTTTTCTTTTTGTTCAAAGGTTGACATGTTGGGTTAATGGGTTTGTCATTGGGTAAAGGATTGATAATTATGACCAAAGTTGACTTTTTGGTCAGAGAATTACTTACTGGGTCAATAATTGGTCATAAGGTCAAAAATTGTCTATTTTGACCTAAAAAGTTGACTTTTTAGTCAAAATTTGAACAATTTAGTCAATGGGTTGATCATTAGGTCAAAAATTGACCATTTTGACCAAAGTTGACTTTTTGGTCAAAACTTGACCTATTCGGTCAAGTGGTCATTAGAGTCAAAAATTAATTATTTCGACCAAAATCGACTTTTCGGTCAAAATTTGACTTATAGGGCAATGGGTTTGTTATCGGGTCAAGGATTGACTATTTTTTACCAAAGTCGACTTTTTGGTCAGAGATTGACTTATTGGGTTAATAATTAGTCATTAATTCAAAAAATTGACTATCATGGTCATTAGGTCAAAAATTAATTATTTTGACCAAATATAAATTTTTGGTCAAAAGTTGAGCCATTGGGTCAACGGTGAGGTCATTATGTCAGAAGTTGACCATTTTGATTAAAATTAACTTTTTTGGTCAAAAGTTGACATATTTTAGTCAAAAGTTGACTTATCATTTGACTAAAGTTGACTTTTTGGTCAAAAGTTGACTTATTGGATCAACTGGTGGTCATTCAGTCAAAAATTGACTGTTTTGACCAAAATTGACTATTTGGTCAAAAGTTGACCTATTGGGTCAATGGGGTTGTCATTTGGTTAAGGATTGAATATTTTGACCAAAGTTAACTTTTTGGTCAGAGATTAACTTATTGACTGAATAATTGGTCATTAGATCTAAAATTAACTATTTTGACCAAAATTTACTTTTTGGTCAAAAACCGATCTATTGGGTCAATGGGTTGGTCTTTGGGTCAATGGGGTGGTCATTGGGTCAGAAATTGGCCATTTTGACCAAAGATTACTTTTTTGTCAAAAGTTAACCTAATTTGACCAAAATTGAATTTTTTTGTCAAAAGTTAACCGATTGGGTCAATGGTGTGGCCATTGGGTGAGATATTGACTATTTTGACCAAAGTTGACTTTTGGTCAAAAGTTGACCTATTTAGTCAACAAGTTGGTAATTGGGTCAAGAATTGAACATTTTGATCAAAGATGACTTTTTGGTCAAAAGTAGACCTATTGGGTCAATGAGTTACTCATTGGGTTAAAAATTGACCATTTTAACCAAAGTTGACTTTTTGGTCAAAAGTTGACCTATTTGGTTAATTGATTGGTATATTTATGTATACATACATAAATATATATATGTAAATTTATATATATATATATATATATATGTATATATATATATATATACATATACGTATATATATATATACATATACATATACATATATACATATATATATATATATATATATATATATATATATATAATATTATTTTTTAATTTAAATATTTTTAGTAAAGTATATTATTTATAAATAAAATTTAATTAAAAGATGATTTAATAACTAAATAAATTATAATTATATATATATATATATATATATATAATTATTTTTTTATTTTAAATATTTTAAGTATAGTTAAAAATATTTAATAGTTAAAAAATTATAAATAAATAAATAATATAATATTATTTTTTAAAAAAAATTTAAGTATAATATATTATTTGTAAATATTATTTAATCATAAAAATATTTAATAATTAAATTAATTATAAATAAATATATATATAGGTATATATAAATATATATATATATATATTTTTCAGCAAAATATAAAATGCATTAAGGAGCAAAAGTTTAGTTACATCTGATAAAAGGAAGTGAAAGCAAATCACCAAAAAGTA
Source organism: Papilionanthe hookeriana x Papilionanthe teres (assembly GCA_022702705.1). Classification (NCBI taxonomy): domain Eukaryota; kingdom Viridiplantae; phylum Streptophyta; class Magnoliopsida; order Asparagales; family Orchidaceae; genus Papilionanthe; species Papilionanthe hookeriana x Papilionanthe teres. The sequence continues at coordinate 75,563,112 of CM040434.1, read as the reverse complement.
GTTGTTTTAGATACCTGAAGAGAAATCGAAACATTTGAAAGTTGTAGTTTTTGAAGCCGTTTTGCGAAGCCGATCGGTCTGGCTGATTTCCCTCCCTATGCAGATGACTCCGGTAGATTGTTACCTCCTTTGTTAAGTCCTTCAAAGATCTGCGAAGGTAAATAAGCATCCATGGAACATCGGTAATGCCATCCATTATATCGACTAGTTGAAGTGAATCGATTCCATCCAAATAAGAGAGTGCCAGCGACCTTAGCAACCTTTAGAGCCCAAATGGCAGCAGTCATTTCAGATTTAAGAGGAGAATCAGAGACAATAGAAGTTTGAAATCCCCACAGTAATCTACCTTGGTGGTTCCTACACACACCACCACAACCAAAAGAATTAGGGGAATAACTCCCATCTATGTTAACTTTGACCCAAGAAGTGGAGGGAGGGATCCAAGTGAAATAACTTAATTTGGATACTCGGTTTTGTTCCTCAATTCATGTGTAATATTAGCCTCGTGTATGAAGGAGCAGAGCAGTTAGCAAGGATTTGGTTTATAGAACATAAACAAGCTTCTCATACTTATTTTTATTTCTTGCCATCCAGACAAACCACCAAATGATAAGTGGATACATTGGAAGCCTCGGCTCCAGCCGGCCACCAACAAGTTCTCCACAGATGTCCGAGCTCTTAAGTGTTGTGTGAGTTGGAAATGTTCCAAGCACCCTATTCCATACTTCCCTAACCACAGGACATCGAAGAAGTAGGTGGTCATATGATTCCTCCCGAGCACAACAAAGATGGCATCCGGAAACCGAGCCTAAGGCCCTTCAATTTCGCATATCATCAATAGGCAAGAATCTGTGAAACAATCTCCACTGAAAAATGACATAGAGGGGGTCAAATATTTATTCCATAGGTGACAACCCCAATCGTTTTGAGGCCAATGATGTGTGGATCTGGTAGATGTAGGAGTTAATAGATCGAGAGGGAGGTTTCTTGAGAATAAGCCGATCGAGTTCTCCCGTACTCTATTAATGGGGATCTCCTCGATCTTTCGAATGGATGGAATATCCACAACCTCCTTCAATTTGTCTTCATCCCATCGATGATTAGTCCGAAATCAGCAACTCTAGAATTATAATTCAAAGAAATGTTAGGGATGGGATACGGTCGTTCATCCAAAAGCCGATTGTCATGCCGAAATCGCGTAACCATTTCTAATCTCCCAGCTAGAAAAATTATTAGCTTCGATCTCGATCTTTAGTAAACTTTTCCATTGTTGAGAATCCCCAATTTTCACCTTCACAAAGCATCGGATGGACTGGTTCTACAAGTATTTAGCTAATAAGAATTGAGCTCACGTGGTATCAAGTTTCTCGAATTTCATCCACAGCTTACAAAGGAAAATTTTTCTAATGTGTCGAAAGCTCTTGAACCCCGTGCCACCGCATTTAATGGGTTTACACAGACTTATTCCATGTGGCCCAATGCGCTTGTTTGTGCCGCCCCTCCCACAAGAATTTGTTAAAGGTAGTTTCCAACGATCTTTGTATGCTTTTCTTCATTCCGACCATCTCCATAGTAAACAAGGGGAAGGTGGTGAGAATACTCTCGAGAAGGGTCACCCTCCCACCATCGGAAAGAAAACTCGTTGGTCCAACCGTTAATCCGAGTCGTAACCTCGTGAACAACTTCATCATAATGAGTTTGTTTCTTCCTACCTTTGATTAATCGAACCCCGCATATTTTAAAGGCTTATCGAAGTAGAAAAACCGGTAGTATCCTTTATCCAATTTAGATTTCGAAATGTTTCCACCCATCAATTGACATTTATGTTTGTCGAGTTCCAATTTCGAGACTTGCTCGAAGATGTTTCGTAATATCCAAGGACTTCTTTATAGATTGCTTCACACCATTAGTGAAGAGGATCACATCATCAGCATAAGCAAGGTGACTTATGATAGGTTTAGAGCCGCGATGATAACATAGATATGGAAAATTTCTATGAGCCTGGTTAAGAAATCGAGAAAAATAATCAAAAGCAAGTATAAAGATTGTTGGAGATAAGGGATCCCCCTGCCCGGTTTAAAGAACCCATAATTAGAGCCATTGAGTAGAATAGTGAAGGAAGTGTTATTTAACCATCTCTGAATAAACTGACAAAAGTCGGGCTAAAGCCTCTCGCTCGTAGCATGATTTGGATGAAATGCCAGCTAATAGAATCATAAGCCTTCCTTAGGTCCAACTTAAATATGACATTATGTCCTCTCGCAAGGCTTGTCAATCTCCAAAAGTAATTCTTGAGCAAGCATTACATTATCCATTATATTCCTATTCCGGATGAAAGCAGTCGGTTTTCACCGACTAAAAGATGTAGAGATGGTCGAAGTCTTCTCACCATGATCTTACTAATAATCTTGTTGAGAGTATTAGTGATACTTATCGGCTCGAAATCATTCCAGTACTTCTCTTCTCATCTTTAGCAATCGTAGCAATACTTGTGGCAACAAAATAGTTTGGTAAGTCGGTTCCATCGAAAAAGCTTGGACAGACCTCCACCACATCTTTACCAACAATATCCCGAGCAATCGAGTAGAAAACGAGAGTAAACCCATCCGGACCTGCGGCCTTGTTCCCATCCATCGATTTCAAAGCATGAAGAATCTCAACTTCATCGAGTAAATGAAGCAACTGCAGATTTTGCGACAAGTATTCAGCTGGTCATTAAACAAATCCCCTTAAAGATAGCAGGTTCTATAGGGGTTGCAGCAAGGAGGCTTTGAAAGTACTCGAACAACATTCTCCTTAATCGAGAGAGGATCATCTAACCACTCGTCCATCCCGAGTTTTGATTTTGGTTATTGCATTAATTTGTCTTCCGTATTTGATCACCGCATGGAAATACTTGGAGTTTCTATCCCCATACAATTGTTTGTTAATATAGTACTTACGTGAAAGAAATTCTTCTTCAATAGTCAAGGCATGTAAATACTTATCTTGGGCATCCATGAGTTCATCAAGATTATCCAGTTTCTAGCACTGTTCAGACCTCCAAAAATTGTACCTTATCAGCCTATCGCTTAGCTCTGCTCAAATACATTACCAAAGACAGCTTTGTTCCAACTTTTCAAATGACTTGATAGATGTTTCGTAATCTCCACAGCCTAATTAAAGGGTTATCAAAAGAAGAAGATGGGGATTTCCACCCTATCTTGACAGCTTCAAGAAAGTTACAGTGTTTAGCCCAAACATTTTGAAATCTGAAAGAAGGATGTCCATTATGCTGAAAAAGTGATATCTTAATAATAATGGGAGAGTGATCGAACAAGTCCTATTTAAATGGTGCACTCTAGTGATTGGGAAGGTATTCATCCAATTACTCGTTGACTAGAAATCTGTCTAGTCTCTCTAAAATTTTTCCTCTTTGCCAAGTGAAGGGAGTACCAATATAGCCCAAGTCAAATAATTGAGCACTTTGGATTACGGAAGTGAATTGCAACATATTCTGGGGTTAGGGGTTCTCCCACAAAATTTCTCACTAGTGGTCGACAATATTGTTAAAATCACCACCAACTAACCAATTGTCCTGGATAACACCGCTAATATTAAGAAGCTTATCCCATAGCAAGGATCTATCTAGGGGAGAGCAACCAGCATAGATGAAAGTAGCCAGCCCAGAGAAATGATCAATGCTGAAGTGCAGGTGGAGGAACTGGAAGTCATCAGCAAGAATCTGGAAAGTAATCTCTTGTCTAATGTAGAGCCGGATTTTATTATTACGGCTTATCAGAGAAATTATAACCCTTAAACTTTTTGTTGAATGCGAGAGTGTTGCTATTAACCATAGGTTCCAAGCAATGCAATGATCCAAGGTCTATAAGTCCCGATAAGGTTTTGATTCTCGTTAAGGGTGCCGGGACTTTTCACACCCCTAACATTCCAACGACATTAAGTTAATCATGGTGAGTAGCCTTACCAAACTTCTAGTCAACCTAGGGGGAGGGGCCTTAGAAGTATCAGGATCCAGAGCATCAATGATATTAGTGTGAGACAGGTATTTGAGTTCCATGACATCTTTCCTTTTTTTCCTACTTTTATGAATTGTCCAGGCTCCTTCCATTTCTGAAGGCAAATGATCTAAAGAGGACTGCTAAGGAGCTTGTGGTACAAGATCCTCATTATAAGTTTTATTGTTGGCACCTGAAAAATCTGGAGGGAGGATAGGAGGACACTGAGTCTCGCATCGCCCAAGGGATTCACCGAGCACTCGATAAAGGATCAATCCTACTATCGGTAGCCACATCTTCGATCCATCTAATCTATTTTCATCGTGGGGTTCTTTTCGGTGATATCTTCCACGTATGTAGGATTAGAAATATAGTGAGTAGTTTGATTGTTCCTCCTAAGATCGGTTTCGTAAATTCCAAGCACTTCGAGACTCGTTATTACTCCCGTCGGGAAAAGTGTGCAGAGGAATTCGACCATCTTCGGCTTTACGTTTACCTGGTCGAAGGTCGATTAACCTCTGGAGGGTTCTTCCGGGCTATCTTAAAAGGTCCGAGCTCCGGATGTACTCTATAGCATCGCTCCACGATATGCCCAAAAATATGGCAGTGTTTGCAATATAGCAGGTTGATATTCAAGCACAATTGGTCGCCAATAGCCATTATTAGTCGTACCTGACCATACCCCATCAATATATGGCCAGGTTATATCCCTTTCCACCGAAATCCGGCTTTGGAGATTCTGGAAAGGTTAGCGAAGGCATATCCAACTCGAGTGGTTTCCACATGAGTCACTATGTCATATAAGATTTGGTGATGAATATAAGGTAGTTTTAAATTAGTGGAGGTTAAACCAAACAGGAACAATAGGGGTTCTGTGAAGGATCAAAATCCATGGTCCATTTCAGCAGCCTTCATGGTTTTCCCATCCACCATGATAAATTTCTTTGAAAAGACCCGAGCATAATCATCTTCTCGAGAGTTGAAGCATAATGTGTCTACTATCAAACACTCCAATTTTCCATCGTCCAAAGAGTTTGAGATCATCAATCACCTTTCTAACAATGTCAAGTTTGGGATGACCAACCGGAACTTCCCCACCAAAGTAAATTTGTAAGGTTCCGCTAGTTTACCGATTTCCTCCTCTCGTAAAGATCAAAGCAAGCTTTCCGACCTTCTTTGTACACCTTCTAATGAATTCACATTCCGCTTTCCCATCTATTGCATCATGGTAAAGTTGCGGGAACACCGACTTGTCCCCCAGAGTGACTCCTCCCTCATTTCTAACGGTAACCTCGACGATAAGATCGTTTAGCTCCCCAAGAAGGATCAGCTTCAAACCCCTCACGAGCCATTACCAATGGAACAGTAACTTAAGTGAACAGCCAGGAAAAAACCAAACAAACCGGAAACCAGTGCAACCTTACCCCCTGAAACAACCCAGGAAGCCAAAAAGCACCACACCACCAACCTCAAATCACTGCCACCAGCGGCAGTCACCCCCGCCGCCATTCAAACCCTAGCAGAGCACCAGTTCCCGCCTCCATTTCTTTATCTTATATATATATATATATATATATATATATATATATATATATATATATATACATACATACATACATACATATATAAAATATTTTTTTTAAAATGTTTTAACTATAGTATATTATTTATAAATATAATTTAATTTAAATAAGTAATTAATAATTAAATAAATTATAAATTAAAAAATATACATAGTTATATATATATATATATATATATATATATATATATATATATATATATAATATTATTTTTTTATTTTAAATGTTTAAAGTTTAGTATATTATTTATAAATATAATTTAACTATAAAAATATATAATAATTAAATAAATTATAAACAAAAAATATATATATATATATATATATATATATATATATATATATATTTAGTATTATTTTATTATTTTAAATATTTTAAGTATAAGTATATTATTTAAAAATATAATTTAATCATAAAAATATTTAATAGTTAAATAAATTATAAATTAATAAATTTATATCCGTATATATAAATATAATTATATATATATATATATATATATATAATATTATTTTTTTATTTTAAATATTTTAATTATAGTATATTATTTATAAATATAATTTAATTATAAAAATATTTAATAATTAAGAAAATTATAAATAAAAAAATATATATAGAGAGGTACATAAATATATATTTATATATAAAAAATAATTTATTTAATATTATTTTTTATTTAAATATTTTTAGTACGAGTATATTATTTATAAATATAATTTAATTATAAAAATATTTAATAATTAAGAAAATTTTAAATAAAAAAATATATAAAGGTACATAAATATATATTTATATATATAAAAAAATTTATTTAGCATTATTTTTTTTTAAATATTTTAAGTATAATATATTATTAATAAATATAATTTAATTATAAAATTATTTAATAGTTAAAAAAATTATATATATATATATATATATATATATATATATTTATTTAATTTATTTATATATATAGATTTATTTATTTAATAGTATTTTTTTATTTAATATATATGGAAGTATATATCAATATATATATATAGATATATATATTTATTAAATATTTTTTTATTTTAAATATTTTAAGTTTAGTTTTTTATTTAAAAATATAATTTAATCATAAAAATATTTAATTGTTATTAAAATTATAATTAAATAAATTTATATCGGTATATATAAATATATATATATATATATATATATATATATATATATAAAAGAATATTTTTTTATTTTATTATTAATATAATATTATTTTATATGAATAATATTATTTTTATTATATTATTTTATATCTATATAAATTTATTTAATATTATTTTTTTATTTTAAATATTTTAAGTATAGCATATTATTTATAAATACAATTTAATTATAAAAATATTTAATAATTTAAAAATAATAAATAAAAATATATATAGGTATATAAATAAAGATATATATATATATATATATATATATATATATATATATATTTAAATTTTTTTAATATTATTTTTTTATTTTAAATATTTTAAGTATAATATATTTTTTTTAAATATAATTTAATTATAAAAATATTTAATAGTTAACAATATTATAAATAACTATATATATATATATATATATATATATATATATATATATATGTATATATATATTAAAGAAAGTGCTACTCATGGCTCCTTTCGTGTTGAAATAGGAAAAACAGGTACAAAAAGAGGAGGGAAGGAGGATCCCTAACTATAACTAAACAAAACAACACAGTACCGCACACATAACGGTTCCTCCTTCCAAAGAACAACTCGACGCGATGCAAGAAAGAAAAAACACACAACAACCAGTAAACCCTAACCAAACATAACAAAAACAGAGCATAAACAACACATATTAGGCCAAAGGAAACATAACAGAATAGCCCAGAGAACTTCGTTGCCGCAAGGTAGACGAACTTGTTAGCAAAAGGAACGAAGATGATGGGGCCACAACAATGTACTGTAAATGCGATGCGCGGAAAAGAAGTCGCGTAGAGCGGACCTGAAAAGAAAACAGACAAAATAGCCACCGGAGACAGCTCAGGGAGCCAAATCGCAGCAAAATTAAGTCAGAACAAATATATGTAAGTGTGGAATCATTCTAGAAGTGTTTGAATTAATTGAAATATAAGCTCTTAATAAAAACAAGAACAATAAGCAAGGCTCATCCAACCCAACAATATAACCTCCCAGAAGGTGAACTAGTCAACATGACCCCAAGCAAAACAAAGTTTCCAAAGATAGATCCAGCAAGAAGAAGTTAAAAGCTAAAAATACATGTGTGCGTGTGTCTATATATATATATATATATATGTAAGGGAAGCAAGAAGAGGCCTTATATATATATAAGGGTAGAAAGAAGAGGCCTGGAAGCAACCTAAACCAACTGAGCGAGAGGGGGAAGCTGGAAGTGTGAAAATACCACCTGGAACCTTCCTCCAGCAATAATTAGCTACACCATATAACTTGGATCTAAAATACATATGTATATATATAAATATAGATATAGATATATATATATATATATATATAAGTCTAAGAATAAATATGTATATATATATGTGTGTATGTAACAAAGCTTTATATAGAGAGACATATAGATATAATCACGTGAAAGAAGAGGCCTGGAAGCCACCTAAACAAATGGCAGAGAGGGGGGAAGCTGGAAATGTGAAAATACCACCTGAAACCTCCCTCCAAAGAATAATTAGCTACACCATATAACTTGGATCTCGAATACATAGGTATATATATAAATATAGAACTATATCTATACATACATACATATAACATATATATATATATATATATATATATATATATATATATATATATATATATATATATATATGTATATAATTATATAAATATGTAAAAATATATAAGCAACAAACCGTAAAAGGCGGATAGCAGAAAGCGTAACAACCGAGCATGAAGGAACAGAACCGGATATATAAAGATTGATACACACACATACAAGTGTGTGTGTGTGTGTGTGTATATATATATATATAACTCTAATAATAAATATATATATATATATATATATATATATATATATATATATATATGTTTATGTAGCAAAGCTTTATATAGAGAGAGATATAGATATAATCACAGAATATATATATATATATATATATATATATATATATATGTAAATAAAAGAGAATCCAACGAAAGAGATGGTAAGCACATGAAGTCTAAGTGCTGGGGCGATTGAAAGGGGCATCGATATTATCCCTGTTAATTAAATATTTTAAGGCAAGGGGCAGGAGCTTACCTACCACAATTTGGTTACTCGACAAACCAAGCCTAGCAAGCCAGTTAGCAGATCTATTACCTTCCCGATAAATGAACTGGTGGGCAATGTGGAACTGAGCAGAAATATATATATTTAGTAAATATATATATTTATTTCTATATATATAAATTTATTTAATATTATTTTTTAATTTTAAATATTTTAAGTATAGTATATTATTTATAGATATAATTTAATTATAAAAATATTTATTTGTTAAATAAATTATACATATATATATATATATATATATATATATATAATTACTTTTTATTTTAAATGTTTTAAGTATAGTTTATTATTCATAAATATAATTTAATTATAAAAATATTTAATAGTAAAGTAAATTAAAAATAAAAATATATATAGGTATATATTTATTTCTATATATAAAATTTATTTAATATTATTTTTTCCACTCTTGATAGTTCTAAAGCAGCAGGTCCTGATGGATTTACTGCTGACTTCTATAAGAAAGCATAGAGCATTGTTAAGCTGGAGGTGATCCATTCCATCCAGTACTTCTTCCAGGGGTAGGACATTCCATACTATTTTAATCACTCTAATATTGTTTTAATTCCTAAATCAACTAAGGCCGAATCATGGAATCATTATGAGCCTATTGATCCGTCATCACGTAATCGCAAGACCATCGACGAAGATCCCGGTTTCTAGCACTACGACCTCTCTTAGATAAAATTATATCTCCCAGCCAATCTGCATTTGTTCATGGCCGTTCCATTACTGACAATGTCCTTTTGGCCCATGAAATGCTTCTGGATCTGGATAGGAGGTGTAGAGGTGGGAATCTCATCTATAAGCTGGACATCAGTAAGGCCTATGATACACTCCATTGGGATTTTCTTCTGGATGTTCTATCTGCTAGGGGATTTTCTGAGCAGTTGTGCAATCTTTTCCACAGATGGCTCTAATCGAATAGTCACTCCATCCTTATCAATGGTCAAGCTTGGGGTAATTTTGTTGCTTCTAGGGGTCTTAAGCAAGGTGACCCCTTGTCCCCTTCCCTTTTCATTTTGGCCATGGACTATTTTTCCAGGGTGCTCAACTCCCCTAACCAGTCCCAACACCTGTATAGATACCATCATAAGTCCAATATCCATATTTCCCATCTCATTTATGCTGATGATGTGATTATTTTCTCCAATGCTCAGAAGAATGCTGTTAAGAATATTATGAAATGTCTCCAGCATTTCCGAGCTTGCTCGAGTTTAATATTCAATGTCGATAAATGCCAATTGATCCGCCATAAAAGAATGGCACTCGTCATAAGAACCGGATCCTTCGCTTCACCGGTTTCGAAGTCCTCCCGGCCCTCTTATATATCTTGGTGTTCCATTACTCGTAGGGAGAATTGCGGCACCCACTTTGACTCCATTCTCCGGAAGATTCATAATCAGCTTTCTAGCTGGTCCCATTCCTTCTTATCTAGTGGAGGGAGGATCACACTTCTTAAAAGCATTCTCACTACCTTCCCTTCCTACACCCTTCAGATGATAGCTATGACCAAATCAACTCAGATGCAGATGGAAAGGCTCTTTAACAGATTTCTGTGGTCTGGGAATAGGAGGCAGCTGCATTGGACTTCCTGGCTTAAGGTTGCTAAACCTGCGGGGTCGGGGTATTGGGGTTAAAAGTCCGAATCAACTCTCCTGCATCAACCACCGCAAGTTGTGGATCGATTTCAATCACAAAATTTCCTTTTGGCTAAATTCATTATGGGTAAGTCATCGTAGAGATTATCACCCAGCCTTTGGTATCTAGGAAGTTGGGAGACTCTGCAGAGTGTGGGTCAACATGCTTCGAGCTAGACCCAAGGCTCACAATATGTTCCCTTGGGAGCCGGGTGGTGGCCAAATCTCCTTCTGGTTGGACAAGTGGTGCCCTGAGGATTGGCTCCTGCCAGCCACTGATGTCACAAAAGCTCCTTTGCTGAAAGTTGCTGACTGTTGGAGCAATGGTGAATGGTCTCTTCCCAGGCTCACTTCCCTTCTTCAACCTGATTCTGCAAAGTTGGTGGCTGCTATACCTCTACACCCTTCCAGACCTGACAGAATTAGTTGGGCTGCTTTTAAATCTCAAAGTTTATCTAAAGCTATTTACTCAAAGTTGTTCCAGTGGCAGGCTTCTCCTAGGGACTGTGCCATTTGGAATAAATATCTAACTCCCTCTATGTCCTTTTTTTGCTGGAAGCTGCTCCACAATGTCCTTCCCACTGATGACCTCCTCAAGTTAAAAGGTTTGAGGGGTCCCTCTTCGTTGCGATTGTGTATGAAGGATGAGGAATCCAATTCACATCTTTTCTTTGAGTGTCCTTTCTCCCAACAGGTCTGTACTTACTGTACACAGTTCTTTAAGTTGAATATGATCAATCTATCCTGGAGATGTCTATCTTCTTGCTGGTTAGAGTGGAAGAAAGCAAATTTGGGGGATGTCCCATATATCATTTCCTGGTTTATATGGATGAGCAGGAATAACTCCTCTTTTGATAATGTTACCCCTTGTGCCAAGAAAGTGGCTAGGAATAGTCTCTCCTACATTGCCAAGTTAATTCATTGGAAGGGGTATCCTAATTTCTACTCTTTCCCATCTGCTGCTAGGAGGGTGCTACCTACCATTACCTGTGTGGACTGGACAAACCCAACTTACCCCTATATTAAGGTAAATACTGATGGCAGCTTCTCTACCCAGGGAGCTGGGGTGGGGGGGTGTTCAGAGACTGTAATGGCAAGTGCTTAACTTTCTTCCGCATCCCCATCGAGTCTGTTGATGCATTGGAAGCTGAAGTCATTGTTGTTTACTGGGCTTTCAAGGTAGTTGCTCACTTTTATTGGTCCTCCCTGATTGTGGAGGTGGATTCTGCTATCTTGCTTCAGTCCTTGGGAGATGCTGATTCCTTCCCTTGGCATATCCAACTGTGGATGGATAAAATTTCAGACTTGAAAAGCAATTGCAATTACCATTATTAGTTCATTTATAGAGAGGGCAACCTTCCAGCTAATTGGTTAGCTAGGGAAGCCAGGATTACCTGTACCAGCAGAATCTCTAATTCCCCACCTCCCACTCTCTCTTTTCTTCTTGCTGGTGATCAAATGCCTTTTCCCTATCTCAGAATCACTCAACCTCAGCATGGTTTGGTTTTTTAGCTATTGGAGCAGGTGCAGGCTGAATTTGGAAATATATAGTTACAAATTTACATATTTTTTTGTTACACTGTTACATTTCATATATAACAGTATATCCTTTCCTTTTTGAGTGCATTTTGTATGTGAGGGTCCTTGTTACTTAACATCTTGTAATCCTCCATATCAACATGTAAGGAGCTAGTTTTGCTATTTTCTAAATATATATATATATATATATATATATATATATATATATATTATTCTTTTTTTGAGTATTTTAAGTATAGGATATTATTTATAAATATAATTTAATTATAAAAATTTTTAATAATTAAATATATATGTGTGTGTCTAAATATTTTAAAGTTTTTTATTCTTAAATATTTTAGGTATAGTATATTATTTTTAAATATAATTTATTTATAAAAATATTTAATAGTTAAAAAAATTATATATATATATATATATATATTATATTATTTTTTATTTAAAATGTTTTAAATATAGTATATTATTTATAAATATAATTTAATTATAAAAATATTTAATAATTAAATATATTATAAATAAAAATATATATAGTTATATATATATATATATATATATATATTATTTTTTTATTTTAAATGTTTAAAGTATAAGTATATTATTTATAAATATAATTTAATTATAAAAATATTTAATAATTAAATAAATTATAAATAAATATATATATATATGTATATATATATATATATATATATATATATATGTATATATGTTTATTTAATATTATTTTTTGTTTTAAATATTTTATGTATAAGTATATTATTTATAAATGTAATTTAATTATAAAAATATTTAATAGTGAAATAAATTATAAATAAATAAATATATATGTGTATATATAAATATACATATATATATATATATATTAATTTAAATTATATAATTTTTTTTAAATATTTTAAGTATAAGTATATTATTTATAAATATTATTTAATTATTAAACTATTTAAATGGGCATGCCGGTAGAGTGGTAGAAGATTTCAGAAGTATTCATGGTGGCAACGGTTATGGAGCGATTAATGAAGAAGGTAGAGTGATTTTGGATTTTGCTTTAGCATATGATTTGATTATTACTAATACTTTATTCAAGAAAAGAGATGAGCATCTTATTACTTATAAGAGTGGATCTAATAAAACACAAATTGATTATTTTCTTATGAGAAGAAGAGATCGTCGAGATTGTAAGGATTGTAAGGTCATTCCAAGTGAAGAATTAAGTACCCAACATCGATTATTAATTCTAGATATTAAGATGAAGAGTTGTAAAATAAAGAATACTAGGGTTCAATATCGTAGAATTAGATGGGGGCACCTAAAAGACAAAAATAAAATTATTTTTATGTGTAAAATTCAAGATTTAAACATTTGGGATGTTCATGAAGACACAAATGTTATGTGGGAAAAAGTAACTAATAATATTAAACAAGTGGCAAAAGATGTCCTTGGAGAATCAAAAGAAAAAGTGTCTATAAATAAAAATAGTTGGTGGTGGAATAATAATGTGCAAGAAAATTTAAAATATAAGAAGTTATGTTACAACAATTGGTTTAAATGTAAAAGCGTAGAGAACTGGGAAAAATATAACGACTCGCAGGGAGTCTAAAAGAATAATCTGTAACACTAAAAATTCTACTTTTAGTGATCTTTATGACAAGTTAAATACTACAGAGGGTGAAAGATATATGTATAAACTAGCCAAACAAAGAGAAAAGAAAAGTAAAGATTTAACTCAAATAAAGTGAATTAAAGATGAAAATCAAAAAGTGCTTTTCTTAGAAAATGATATTCAACATAGGTGGGGGAGTTATTTTGATAAACTTTTTAATGAAGATTATGAAAATATGATCAACCTTAGTGATTTTAATATCGTTAATAATAATAAAACTTTTCATTTTTACCGTCGCATTAGTAAAAAAGAAGTTGATGAGGCTTTAAAGAAAACCAAGGGGGGAAAGTCCGTAGGACCCGATGATATCCCAATTGAAGTGTGGAAATGTTTAGGTGATTTGGGGGTTTCTGGCTTGCTAAACTTTTTAATATTATTTTAAAAACTAAAAGGATGCCCGAGGAGTGGAGAAAGAGCATTTTGGTCCCCATTTTTAAGAATAAAGGGGATGCACAAGAGTGTGCAAATTATAGAGGAATTAAATTGATGTGTCATACTTTAAATTTATGGGAGAGGGTAATTGAACATAGGTTAAGACGTATCACCAAGGTGTCTCATAATCAATTTGGATTTATGTCGGGCAGGGCTACTATGGAAGCTATACATTTATTGAGAGGTTTGATGGAGAAGTACAGAGATAATAAAGAGGATCTACATTTAATTTTTATTGCTTTAGAAAAAGCCTACGATAAGGTTCCTGGAGATGTTCTTTAGAGAGTCCTTGAGAAGAAAGGTATTGATATGACTTATATTCAAGTCATTAAAGATATGTATACTAGAGTTGTTATATGTGTTCGAACTGAAGGAGGATTGACCAAATATTTTACTATTTCGTTGATTTACATCGTGGATCGACTTTAAGTCCATATCTTTTGCTTTATTTATGGATGGTCTTACTTGGGCATTTACAAGAGGATGTACCTTGGTGTATGCTTTTTGCTGATGATGTCCTCCTCGTGGATAAGACGAGAGAAAAAGCCCAGGAAAAACTTGAATTATGGAGGTATACATTAAAGTCTAAAGGTCTTCGTTTGAGTAGAACTAAAACTGAATACATCATTTGTAATTTTAGTAAAAGTAGCTCTAATGGCAGAAGTATAACTTTGGGTGATAAAATTATTAAAAGCTGTGAACGATTTAGATATCTCGGGTCCATTGTTCAAAGCTATGGTGATATAGATGGGGATGTTAATAAGAGAATTCAGGTTGGTTGGTTGAAGTGGAGGAATGCGTCCGCCTATTGTGTGATGTAAAAGTACCACTTAGACTGAAAATAAAATTTTATAAGATGGTGGTAAGACCTGCAATGCTCTATGGTGCTAAATGTTGGCCTTTAAAAGAGAAGCATAATGCTAAGTTAAGTGTTGCCGAGATGAGAATGATTAGGTGGATGAGTGGCTTTACACTTAAAGATAAAATGCGAAATGAATATATCCGTAATAGGGTTGGTGTGGCACCAGTGACAGACAAAATTAGAGAGAGTCGCCTTAGATGGTTTGGTCACATTAAACGTCGACCACCTGATGATCCGATTAGAAGAGTAGAAGTCTTAGATTCTACTTATGTTAAGAAAGGTAGAGGTAGACCTAGGAAGACTTGGGCTTATTGCATAAAAAATGATCTTAATTTATTAGAATTAAATGAAAATTTGACACTAAATAGGACGCAATGGAGAAGAAGGATTCATGTAGCCGACCCCACTTAGTGGGATTAAGGCTCTGTTGTTGTTGTTGTATTAAACTATTTAATAGTAAAATAAATTATAAATAAATATATATAGGTATACATAAATAAAATTATTTAATATTATTTTTTTATTTTAAATATTTTAAAAATAGTATATTATTTATAAATATAATTTAATCACGTAAATATTTAATAATTAAAAAAATTACAAATAAAAAAATATATATATGAATATATATATAAATATTTAATAATTAAAAAAATTTATATCTATATATATATATATATATATATATATATATATATATATATATATATATTTATATATACATATATAAAAATATATATAATATTATTTTTTTATTTTATATATTTTAAGTATAGTATATTATTTAGAAATATAATTTAATTATAAAAATATTTAATAGTAAAATAAATTATAAATAAATAAATATATATGTATGTATATATATATATATATATATATATATATATATATATATATATATATATATATATATATATATATATATTATTTTTTTATTTTAAATATTTTAAGTATATTATATTATTTATATATATAATTTAACTATAAAAATTTTTAATAGTTAAATAAATTATAAATAAATAAATATATATGTTTATAGATAAATAAATTATATTTATATATATTTATATATAAATTTATATAATAATATTATTTTATTTTAAATATTTTAAGTATAGTATATTACTTTTAAATATAATTTAATTATAAAAACATTTAATAGTTAAAAAATTATAAATAAATAAATATAAATATGTTTATTACTTTATATAAATATGTATATATTTTTATATATATAAATTTGTATAATTTTATTTTTTATTTAAAATAATATAAGTACAAGTATATTATTTATAAATATAATTTAATTATAAAAATATTTAATAATTTAAAAATTATAAATAAATATTTATACAAACATATATATATACATACATATATATATATATATATATATATATATATATATATATATATATATACATATACAAATTTATGTAAATTTATGTATAAATAAATAAATATGTATATATATGTAAATTTATGTATATATATATATATATATAGATAAATTTACATATATATAAAATATTATTTTTTTAATTTAAATATTTTAAGTAAAGTATATTATTTATAAATATTATTTAATTATAAAAAGATTTAATAATTAAATATATATAGTGTATATATATATATATACATACATACATATATATATATATATATATATATATATATTTAATATTATTTTTTTGCTTTAAGTATTTTAAGTATAAGTATATCATTTATATATATAATTTAATTGTATAAATATTTATATATATATGTGTATATATAATTATATATATATATATAATTATTTTTTTATTTTAAATTTTTTAAGTATAGTATATTATTTATAAATATAATTTATTTATAAAAATATTCAGCTTTTAAAAAAATTGTAAATAAATAAATTATATAATGTTATTTTTTTATTTTAAAAATTTTAAGTATAAGTATATTATTTATAAATATAATTTAATTTAAAAATAATTAATAATTAAAACAATTAAATAATATTATTTTTTTATTTTAAATGTTTAAATATATTATATTATTTATAAATATAACTTAATTATAAAAATATATAATAATTAAATAAATTATAAATAAAAATATATATATAGGTATATATAAATATATATATAGATATATATATATTTATTTGATATTATTTTTTATTTTAAATATTTTAATTATAATATATTATTTGAAAAATATAATTTAATCATAAAATTATTTAATAGTTAAATAAATTATAAATAAATATAAATATATATATATATATAATATTATTTTTTTATTTTAAATATTTTAAGTATAATATATTATTTAATAGTATAATTTAATTAGAAAAATATTTAATAATTAATAAAATAATAAATATATATATATATATGGAGGA